>CAJNJA010054585.1:32976-49154 GCA_905231915.1 Symbiodinium necroappetens | reverse complement strand
CCCCCCCCAAAAAAAAAAAAAACTATTCTTTAGGGAACTACCCAACTGTGGCCGCTTGAATGCTGCTGCAGGCTGATGAGTCAAGCAGGCGCCAAGCTGGAATTCGGTTGCTGAGACCTTTGGTGCCTGGAGCATTCTCAGAATGTTTGCCATTCATTGATTTCAGGTACCGGTCGTAGTATTAAAAAGCACAAAATATTAACTTGTGTGTGTTTCTTGGTTTGTTTCTAATAGATGTGAAAGTGTATAAACATATAGCTAAACGGCAGGATTGGTTTGTGCTGGCCCAGGGTGCAGTTGCCAGTACTGGCTGCCAAGACGCGACCGCATGGCGGAGCACTATGGTAAACGGAGGGGTTGAAAGTGTAGTCTTGTGGGTTTAGGGTTTAGGTTGTCCTGGTGGTGAGAAACAGCTTAGGCAAGCACCCGGATGTCGTCTTTGGCGACGTTGCGCTGTCTAAAAACCAAGTCCGCAAGATCCACGGCGAGGATCAGAGTCCAGGACACTTTGGCAACGATACGGTGGGGGGGATACGGGTGCCAGGCCTAGGCTCCACAAGATCCCTGATATGTATATAAAGAGTGCTTGTCATGTCCACGGCTTGCACAGCTTGCCATGGCCTAAAAGCCGGAACTGAAGTATGAATAAGGAAAGGAAAGGATTCAAAGATGGTAGCCCTTATTATTTCCAAACTGTTTATAGGGACCTCCATAGTCAACCCGTTGGAACCCTGGTACTCATGGGTGATTCTAGCCTGGCAAGCTGCCTGCAGGCTTTTGTCACACTGGGAGCATGCAGTGGGGGAGTTTGTGGTTTTGGGGCTTGCATTCACGTTTGCGGTTTAGGTTTATGGTTTAGAGCCTAGGGTAGTGTCATATATTGGTCTGTTGGGGCCATAGCGCAGGGCTGCAGACCTTTCAGAAGACTTGCAGCTCAAGTGCCGAATCGCGGCCCTCTTGAGACAGCGGCATTGGCTACTGACCTCTGCTGTCTAAGCTGATTTTGCGAAGTTGCAAGTGAACAAGTTCTCTGTGCTCAGGGTCTGGTGGCTGGCCTACTGTCCGCTTCTTCAACAAGGACCTTGCTTTTGTTTCGCCTGGTCCATCCTTTAGAGTATTGAACTGGTACTTGCATCCGGTTGTTTCGATTGCTGCTGCAGCTGTGGTCTGTTTCCGAAGCGATTCCCCCGTCGTTCTGCAGAAGCATCACGGCAAATATGCGGCACTTGTTTGTGTGCATGCCGGCTTGGGTGGGAACCCAAGAACCAATCCCAGAGCCTTCTAACCCATTATCCTGATATGTGATGCCATTTCGACGTTTTCAAGGAATTGCTTCTGCAACTTTTGGGGCATCCTAGAATACGACCTCCGAACCCGACTGGTGCCTGTCGTGGGTTTCCGGCTCTTCCACAAACCACTTGCTTCGATAAAGCGTGGTGGAAGGCGCGCCCTTCGGGGCTTCATGACAAGCTTTGCCGACCGGTCTTTTTGCTCTGTTTCTCCTGCTTTGGCTCCATCATCGATTTTAAAGTTGGCAGCGGGCCTGCTCTTGTTAATCAACACTAAACACTAATGACAGCCCGGCTGTCAAGACTGAAGTGTCCAAGAACTGTTGGCGGTGGGCTCCGACATGTGTAGACACTTCAGGAGACTGGATACGGAGGCAAGCCGTATCCAAAGAAGACAAGTATGGTCCTGCACTCAGTTGGAGATGCTGGGGCTGTCAACCCACAGTTTCGAGATCTTTGGTGGTGGGATATTGGACCTGTGCCCGGTGCCTGCTAGCGCTAGCCCACCACCTCTGAGCTCCCTGGCTTGCCAAGCAACGAAACTGTCTGCGTGCAGCTCTTTCGAGCTCGAGCTCGGGCTTCCAAGGATTAGGATTCAGAGTCCGGGTTTAGGCTGCAGCACTGCCTGTGGGCAACTTCAATGTAAGCCATCGGGGCTTCCGTGGGTGGATGTAAAGCACCTGCTGTACTTCCCAGCTGTGCACATTATGTTAACTTGAGATTTGGGTGCAAAGCTTCGTGTTTGGAATCTGGAATCCACCAGGTGCTTCCAGGCTCCACTCCGGTGTGATATACGTAGGCCGCCGCAGGTCTTTCAACCAAGGAGTTCTGTAAGTTGAGGGCCTAAACCCGGCGAAGTCCGAGTATGGTGGATATGAAGGTTCCAGGTGCTTGTGTTCAAGCACGGAAAGAACGGGCAAAAGGAAAACCTAAGTCCAACATGACATATTGGTAACCAGGCCCCGAGTGCGTTTTTTGAAACTTCGACCCTTCCAAGCTCACATGTTTTGGCATGCACAAAACCCTTATCCCTCGGCCCTAGACCTTGAGATGCTCTGGTGAGAAGCTCAAAGGCCATGTGCGACGAGCTTGGCCCGAAGGAGAACTACCTCCGAGACTTGCTTGCGCGGACAGATCCCACTTTTTTTGTGTTTGTTTGGGGGGTTGGGGGGGGAGGCCAGGCGCCTACACCCTCTACCACAAGCCCTGTTAGCTTAGGCTTAGGGGACTTCAGATGGCTTCGGGAATTCAGATGTCTTGTCGTGGCGTTGAAGCGTCGTGCAGTCATTCTTTTCCTGGGGATCCAATGGACCATAGATTTTGGTTAGAGGTTTGGGCTTTGGGTTGTGGGATGGTGGTTGTTATGATGCCTCGAACAATCGGTATATGTCAAGCCGTTGATTATCGCAGTTGCGCCCTCAGTGGATGCAGGTGAGTGGATCGAGGAGTTTGCGACGCTCTGCGATGCAAACGCGACCGACAAGAGTCTCAGCCAAACTTTACAGATGCTGAGAGTGATGGTAATGGTAATGACAATGGCCATCATGATGATGGTGGTTGTGTGGTTGCCTGTTTTTCTCAACTTAACTTCGCATGGCTCATGGAGCAATATCAACAAGTACAAGCACATGTTTATCGTAATGTGAATTACCAGTCGGGTAGCGTTAGATAAAGATTGCTGCTCGGCACTGTGGGGTGTGTTTCTGGTGAAGGAAGTACGGGTTCGTGGATCAAGAATTTCCGGGCGGCATGTTCCAGAATTTAGGGGATATATGGGGCTTCCGGTGCAAAGTGAGTTTATAAACCCTAAACCCTAAACCCTAAACCCAAAAGCCCTAAACCTATAGGGGTTTGCCAGGAAGGGCTGCAGCGAGCAGCAGCTCAAGTTCATCGAGCCACTTGGGCGACAAATATGACGTAACCATGAGATCGCTTTGCGACTAGACGGTACATTTCCTCCAATTTTGCTGCCGCACAGACTGCTTATAGTAGGATGTTGGTGTATAGTGGTTTCGGAAACCCCGGACATGTGAGTGTTTGGCGGCGAGGTAGTCCTCTGCAGAACAATGTGCATTGAGGATGATAGGACATAGTGTGAACTTGATAGTACCATTCATCCTTACTACCTTGCATTTGTGACCATGCCGTTCGGATTTTGATCACCAGCCCGTGCTGTCGAGCTACAAACTATCATATCAGGTTTCAGTTCTGACATCGCACGCCTTCTAAATATTCATGTCTATCTACCTACATCACTCTCTCTGTCTCTCGCGTTGTCTTCCATATAAGAAATGAGAATGCATGCGCCGTTACGTTAGCTGTAGTGGCTGTGTAGTTCCATGATCTGTCTCACCACTGCTTAGACCAGTCGTAAAAGAGTCTTATGACATGTCAGCCTGCACAACATCTCATGGCATGAGTTGTGCCAACAAAGCCCGGCTTCATTTCAGCTCCTGCAGGAAATGGGCCGGAAAGTCCGCCGCAGAGCTCAAGTCGCAGCTCACGCGTCTCAAGGGCATGCTCGAGAAGGAGTCGTCAGAATTCTTCATAAGCATTGCTAAAGGCAACGAACCCCGCTTTCACGTCTTATCTAATTGAAAAACGGGAACCTCAGATGTCCCTGGCCTGGCCCTAGTTACTGCCCTTTGTATGTATTTCTGTAAGAGAATGCTAGAGAGTCAGGGAGGTTATCTAGTGTGGCTGCCAGTTTAGGGTTTAGACCCCAAGACAAAAGGCACTGAGTCCAGGCACTGCCAGGTTCGGGTTGGGGGGGCATCTCGTAATATCCCTGAACATTAACTACCCGGCCCCAGGTACCTACTATATAGGGCCCTCGGGGCTTTAGTACCCTCTATAGTAGGTGCCTGGGAGGTTAGGGATTATTATAGGCAGAGGATGCAGAAACAAAAAGAAAGCACAAGCCAAATCAGAGCGTGTCAGAACAGGTTTGGGGTCGAGTTTACATGGGTTCGCATGGACTTCTGAAACCCTGGAGCCCCCGAAGATTGCACAGAGATGTGGCAGGTGCGCCCATAGTTTCGGGTTTTGGGTTCAGGGCCTTCCCGGTTTGGGAGTTGAGGGATTTTTGCGGGGTTTCGGATGGGTTTCGGGTTGCAGAGCTTCGTTTTGGGGGGTTGGTGGTTAAGGGTTTAGGGTTGGAGCCTAGGGCAACGTTCCCAAACGTAACCCCTGACAGCAGCCAGGACGGGGCTTCTATGAAACCTGATGCCCTCAAGTGGGTGAAAGCTCGTGCCAAGCTCATTGAGCAGATGTCGCAGAAGGCGGAGCTGTAGATTGAAGATACTTGTATGGCGTTCGGCGTTCGGGATGTCTTATGGTTCAGGAGAAGTAAATGACAGGATTTTACCCGGAGGTCTGATTCAGCTCAGTTTTGTCTCCACCATCTGCGCCGAGTAGACTTAGGATCCAACATTTCGCAAGCTTGGCTCAGGCAGTACTTTGATGTAATTTCTGAATATGATTGAGTGCTACAGCACTAAGCCCTAATATAAAACTCAGGGGCCACCTCGTCCAGACACTTGGGGGTCTCCGGTCGAGGAGGAAGGGAGGAGGTCTAACCTCGTCGGCATTCCAACTTCATGTCTCGCACTCGACCGAAGCAGAGCTTGAAATCGAACAGGATGTAGCACTTGACCGAATAGCCCTCACTGTTCCGTGCCTTGGCAGTTCGAAGACGTTTTATCTCGGTCTACGGTGCCGAACCAACCTGCAACATGTTGCCTGTTTTTGTTCTGAGTCTAAAGGCATGAAGCATTGCTGTGGCTGTGACATGACCACCGATGCTGTATGTTGAGAAGCTGCCTCGAGCCCAAGTTTGCATCATCGGCAAGTTTTGAGACCGACACCGCTTTGGATGCGTGCGTATCGCATCAGCCACTCTTTTGTGCAGGCTATGGCTCGTGCTTCCACGATCTGCGGAAATCTCACTAAAACTTGAGGTTGTTTAGTAATGGACAAAGGAGCGTGACCTTTGTTCCCGGATCTGGAGCCATCGTTTGCGGTACGAGTATGCATCATACTCCAGAGCCGACAGCGAGCAATCACCGTGGATGTTGCCGGGCACAGTGATGAAACGGCGCGCCAGTTGCTGGCAAAGCTGTTTCCTGAGCCGCCCTGCAGCCCCCGCCTGATTTGCTCACCCACCCTTGGACTGCATGCGATTCAGCTTAGCCTCCGCCTTGTTTTGGTTTTTACAGGCTGAACCTGTCCCTGGCGGTGGTGCCTGAAGCCCCAGAGGCCAAACAAAAGCTCTCCCAGTCCCCTCGCCCAATGCCATAGACTCCAAGTTTGAACAACTCGACTTGAAAGCGCTTGGCAGTCCAAGGGTGGTTGCTTAGGCGCCGCGCGTTGGCCACGGAGCACCGGTAGCAGGATCCACGAGGGTGGAGACGGCCAGTTTAATAGGATGTATTCTACTGTAACAGATGTAGGAACCCGAGCATACATGTCGGAGGGTCTGATTTCGCATGGTATGCCGGCGCACAAACCTTCGACTCGCATGCGGCAAATTGCAGTGAATGCTGATATATTGACGATGGCAGAGGCACTGGTCGTTATCGCTTGTCTCGTTGTTCTTTCATTATCTGTGTTTACGATAGCCGTAGCGTTAGTGGTGGCGATGCTGGTGGTGGTAGCGGGTGAATAGCGGCAAGGATGGCAGAATGGTTGTTCGCAGAAGTTAGAACGACGACGACAACGACACAGCAACACCAGTACTGATACATATATATATATATGTAATTATGTATATATATGTACATACATACATACATACATACATACATACATACATACATACACATATACATACATACATACATACATACATACATACATACATACATACTAGGCCAGAACAAGAGACATGTGGTTTATGACTACAAGAACAACAAATAACAGTTACACGTGCAACAGCAACAACATCAACAACAGCAGCAACATGCGGAGCCAGCGAAGTTGCAGCAAGCACAGCGAAGCAACACCAACAACAGAATCACTGTCGGCACTACGAATACCAATACCGATTGAGCATCACCACTACATTGAATCATCAACGTTGTCGCCATCGTCGTTGTCACCATCGCCGAGTTGACGATGATGAAGATCATCAGCATCACCATCAGCAGCAGCAGCAACCGCATCAACACCAACATCAGCAGCAGCAACGCCAACAAGCGCCAAAAAACGAGCACACCAGCCACGACAGCAAGTGTCGTCTCAGAAATTCGAAGCTCAACTGTGGCGTAATTTATCACACTTCAGTGCATTATGTCATGTTTCCACGGCCTATCATGCAAACGGTATCATTCAACGATAAACGGCTTATTCTGTGTTTGTTTAGACCAGTTTGGGTTTTACTCGAAGTGTTTCCTTGCAGGACGGTGGATGCTCCGAGCCACACGAAGATGAAGAAACCGCCACCCAGAAGAGGCAAAAAGGAGGCAGTGGGGCACGTGTCCATTGCATGTCCCGCTGTCAGTATTGACCCGACCTTTGACTTCTGCAAGCCCACTACCCTTGTCAATCTTTCATGAATAGAGCCCTCAACTGCTGCAGCCTCGGAAGAGTTAGTGGAATGTCGGGTTTGAAAAACTGCTGGGAAGGCTTCAGGTTGAATTGGGAGATTCAGATGTTGGAACCATCTGGGTTGTCTGGACAGTAGAAGAACAAAGGTCCTAAGCTAACGGCAAAGTGATGTCTCTTGACACATCGAGGGGGGGCCTTTATGCAGGAAGTACCAGGATACTAAAATCGTGGAGCTGCCGGGTTGAGTGCATTGCAACTCGATCTTCGCATCCCTACGCCATTGTACTTGCTTGATCACGCCTTGATCTGTCCCTTCAGGTTTTTGTGTGTGCGAAGAAGGACTTCAACTTCAAGCCGGTTCAAACTTCAAGCCACCCAATTTGAAAGAACAGCGAGTACACGAACAACAGTTGAACCGACACGCACATTCCAACACACGAACCTCCAAACCCTAACCTCGAAGACGAGTTTAGTCTGAGGTCCGTCCCAGTGCCTTTGCAGGGCCTCGCTGCATCTGTGGCCTCTACCTCAGACGGCAGAGCTGGACTTGAGGCTTTTGGCATTACATGAATTTAGGGCCATTTAGGGTTTAGGTATGCAGTTCACGCTCTATGACGAGTATGCGCTGTGGGGTTCAGACATGAAGCTAGTGGACTGGGTTGGGGTACTGGAGTTTACGGGTTTCGACCTGCAGGAAGCTTCTAGGGTTTAGTGGGTAACTTCCATGCTTTGAAGCCGCCGGCTGGAGACCTCAAGCCCTCTGCCCCATGTCGCATGTCTGGCTTGCGATACCGGAATCAGGCTTGCCAGTGCCTCGCTTTCTCCGCATTCCAAGATGTATACCTCCGCGACACTGCCTGTGGCGAACTACCGCTACATCAAGAGCCTTCAGCTGAAGGCCTGCCTTTTAGGGTTTAGGGTTCAGGGTTTAGGGTTCAGGGTTTAGGGTTTAGGGTTTAGGGGGATCGATTGAATGGGCTTGCCGAAGGACGTGGTGCGCGTTCAGTTCAGGCTTCGGGGTGTACGGTTGAAGGACTGTGTCTGAGGGCCTTGATCCCCAAACCCAGATCTATCCCTCGTTTCAAACAGATCAACCCTGATGCCTACATCTGAACCTTTACCCCAACCCTACTCCAAAAATAAGTAAGATTGAACCAGTCCCCTACTTCTCCCGGCCATGGCTTCGGTGGAGGGTTTTGGGCCACTACTATTGTCACTGTTGCTGTTTATATACTACGACTAGTCTTCAGCTACTCTGCTGGATATAGAAATTGGTATCCGGACTGTTCTTCTTGCGATTATGATTGTCTTTGTTCGGGAACGGTGCTGACTGGTGAGATCTGGCACCGGATCGGGCAGGAAGCCACACCACGTAGTGTCCCATGCCCGGATCTGCAGATGTAAGTACTGCTTGCAATCAGTATGCCTCGAGCTGATACTTGTTCTACACTTGGACTCTGGGCAGTGGTCAGGGTAGAATTCAGCCTCACCCAAGCCCCACGCCGCGATTGGAGTTGTCTGCACCAGGCTGCCTTGGACCTAGGTTCTTGCTAAATCTAGGGTTTATAATAGTGGTCGTAGAAATTTGGGATTTTAAGGTTAGGGGCTACGGTTTGCACACGCTTCAGGGATTGGATTCGTAGTTTTTTTCTTTTACCCGGTACCTGCGATCGTCAGGTCAAGTTCAAGAAGCTCTATCAGGCGTACTTCCCAACACTTCTCAGAGATATCATTTACGGCCCCGCTGCTTAGATTCAGCTGTGCCTTGTCCTCTCTTTCTCGCTTTTGGCATGAGGTTCGTGCCTCTGTTCGTGTTTTGTCGTATTGAGGGATCCCTACAGTGCGCCATTGAAAAATCATTGAAGTCGGCAATTGGAGTTCCAAAGTCTGCTAAACGGTGCGGCGCCTGACATTGGCATAGGTATCTAAACCCCTTTTTATGTGTACTTTAAGCTGCGAAAGCTAAGCAGTTGCAGCCTGCTTCAGTTTGCGGGCACTAGATTCACCAGATCTGTCGAGGACTTGTGTAAACATGAGCCCTGTACATTCAAAGCCTCAAACTTTCAGGCCCTGAATTCCCAACCCTCCACTGAAGCGTCTGTCCCGAATTCAGAGACCTTCAGCTTAGCTGTTACGTATGCATGCATATATATATATACAGACATATGACACGATGGCATAGACACAACGATGTGATAGTCGGGTCTCTGCAAATTTAGGCTTCTGGCTTTCCAAGATTCATCCTCCTATACATACTTTGGTTCACAAGCCGGAGAGAGCAAGCTCAAGACAACTAGGAGACCCGAGAGACCCGAAGCTGCCCTGAGGTGTGACCCGCACAGCGTTGATACGGAAGTTCCACGCGCCCACTGTTTCGAGTCCAGCAGGCCTTCCTTTGCCTTGCCGAACTTAGCCCCTCTTGTGTCTTTGTGGTTGTTTCAACACGTATTGCCTTGGCGATTTCTGCCTTGGCCTTTGGCTGTCGTCGTTGAGGTTTGGAGGTTTGAGCTCTGGTGCTGAGCACTTCGTGATTTTTGAGTTAACGGAAACAAAGTCGGCTTTTTCGTCTTGGGCCCTGATGGAGCACGAAGGCACTTGCTCAACCCTAAATCCTAAACCCTTGCTCGGCTTATGAGGCCCCAGGCTGAATCTTACATCATGGCCTCAAAAGGATGCTGTATGGACACTTTTTGACAAACTCTTCAGGAAAAAAGCCCAATGGCCCAATGGCATAAAGCCTGAAAAAGGAAAGCCCGAAATTCCTCATAATATTACGTACTATAATACTAGAATATGAATATACTGTAGTAAGTATACTGAAGCATGATATACTACCATCTGATATGTTATGCTGTTATGCTTAACATGATATGTAGATTTGCCGCAGGCCCCAAGCCCGAAACCTTGAAGAAGGTGATGCTTGGATCATGTTCCTCTCTGTCGGGCTGTCGTGTCTGAGACTCGGAAGCCGGGGCGTGTTAGCTCTGCGCCTGAAGAAAGGCAGGTCATATCGGACCCCTGAATAAGTAATGATACTGATGTTTTTTTGTTTCAGGCCTCCTCAATAAAGCTAAATACCACAATGACGCCCCAATCTTATCATTCAGGCCCTCAAAACGTACATGGCTGACAGGGAACTGTGACTGGGACCTCCCCAGGCTGAACCCGGGGGCAAACGATGGGTTCAAGGCAAGCCCACAAGCGCCTAACGCGATGGGATCCACCGAAGATCGTTTCAGAGCCTTTTGAGCCTTAAACCCTGAGAGGCTAGCTTGAATTTGTTTTGATTTTTCGGCTTCTCGGACGAGCTTCGTTCACGTGAAGTGACCACGACATACTTTACGACCAGTCCGCGGTTTTGGGTTTTGGGGCTTGGGGTTGGAGCAAGGCGTTCTTTCCAGCTCCTTATGGAAGGGCCAGCACTGTGATGCATAGTTCAAGGGTTGGCAGTTTCAAGTTGTGGTCCTTGCTAGGCTCCTTCTTGCATGAGGCTATTACTTCTTCCTGTATGCCTGTGTATAGTGTATTGTTTTTATGCTACGGTATGTATAGAGGCCTCCGAGACGAAACAGCCTGCAAGTTAGTCTGTTCCGGATGTTCGACAGTTAGAGCAACGTCGCTCCTTTCAGGGGTTTGACGGGGAGGAGCTGCTGTTTTGGTTTCGATGCCTTGTATATGTGTTTTTTTGGGGGTTTGGGACGTCGAGTCTGTTCGGTCTCGGGCTTTGAGGCTTCAGGCTGTTATGGCGAGCGCGTAGAATGCAGTCTTCCGGTATGTTATGGTATAGTAATATGGAGGAACCCTGAGGAACACCATTTTGCTTGTCCCGAGGTTTGGCGTCGGCCCCTGGGAACGAGCTGCGAGCGTGCCCTACTTAAGACGAATGGTCCATGCAGTTGATCTCCCTTTCGAAAGTGCCGAACCTCACTCACCTTGTGACGCTTCGTGGCTCCTGCAGCCTAAACACCGGAAGACTAGAAAACTTCGACAATTTATTTGCCTGATGCTCGGTCGTCGTCCTGCACCAATAGCATGCAGTATTACTATATGTCAGGGGCAAGCGCAGAATGCTCAACGGAGCGCGAGGGGGGAGGGAGGATGCTATCAGAGATTCCCAAGGTCAAGCACTGCTGAGGGATGGTGTTAGAATCAGCAATCCAAACTGACGCCGGGAGCTTGACGAACCCTTGCTGAAAAAACCATTCAGTGAGGGTTGCTGAGGAATTATGATGAAGAAGATGGACCTCCGACTTGTTACAAGGTACCGCTTGCAGCCCAAGAAGACCCGTCTGCCCCCGGCGCAATTCTTCGAGGTTCGGAGACAGATTCGTTTGCATTTGCATCACGATCACCAGCATTAGTATTATTTGCATCATCATGATAATCATAGTTATCCTCGTTATCGTCATCTGTCTCTTCTTACTATTGTTCATCATCTTCTTCGTTTTCATCATCACCAGCATGATCGGCATCATCATCATGATCATCATCATCATCATCACCATCATCATCATCGTCAGCAGTATCGCTGTCATGGCAATTGTCGCCACTAGCTGACTAGCTGCATCAACCCCCACATCAGTGTGACTATTGCATCATTGAGAAACAGCATAGTGCTTCCTAATTCGCCGTCACCACAGGCATCTGTGAAATCCTCAACATGCTCAGACTGTTGGTCCAAAGAGTTTTGATTGCGTTGTGAGGAGCAGAAGCCTCGCATCTATGACCAGACTCGGATTCAATCGCCAAAGCCATGGTTTCCCACAGCTGCATGTCCACGATGGCAGTAGGTGCCCTTCGGAAGATGTTCGTATTTTTTCAAATCCCACACCCGCAAGCCCACACCTTTGTTTGCATGAAGGGGTCCGAAACATGAACCCCTTACTTGGGATGCTGAAAACAGATCCCAATCTCTGACAAACTCTCATCTTCGCATCAAGTTAACCTTTCGGCCGCGAATCTTGTAAACACATAGAAACTCTGCTGAAGTCTTCGCAACCTGAAGCCGCTTATCTGAGCTTATCTGGTCTCTTGAAGATGTAAAGGTATGTCACACGAAGACGCCTGAAGACTGCAAGTGACTGCAAGGCAATTTTCACAATCCTGCGGAGCCATCTAGAGACAAGCGTAATAACGCTGCTAAGTCCCAGAGCCGGCACCGGCTCGATACCCCAAGCTTTGTAACCCTTACGCCCTTTACACTCCTACAATTGAGTCCTCGTCAGTTGCAGCCCTTCCTTCGTTCAGCGGTGTGCTGCACTTGGCTTTTGGGTTTCCGACCAGGGCGTCTATGAGTCTGACACTGGGAACCTCAATCTTTTCGGGTTTAGGGTTGAGAGGGCTTGGGGTCTATATGTGCCGAGAAGATATACGAATTCTGCACGGAAGGCTTAACCATCTGATGGAAGCTGTGTATGGTGCATGCTTGAGTTTAAGGCAGAATGGAATGCAGCCTCCTTGTCACTAAGAACCCTTGCTTCCTTTTGCTGGAGCCCAAGCAACAGGAAACCGTTTAGCCCTGCAGCTTTGGCACAACTTCATCCCGTCTTTTACAAAGTTGAAGGCACATGCGCGTATGTATGTTTGTGTGTTTTTTTCTGTCTTTGTGTTTAATTGTTGGTCGTTGTTTCTTTGTTTGCTTGAACGCTTGTTTGCTTGTTTGCTTATAAGTTTAATATGCACGCATGTTCCCTCTCGCTCTCTATACTTATAAGATTATATATGAACATGTACAGACAGATAGGTCATAGATAGCTGGATGGGTGGATCGATAGACGGATAATTAGATGGATAAGTCGATAGATGGAGGGATGGATAGATAGATGGATAGATGGTTACACACACACACAGAGACTGCACCGACTACATGTGCACGCATCCTACAGACATATACACACGCACTCGCGTACATACAGAAATATGCACACACGTGCATACAAACACATATATACATACATACCTACATACATACATACATATTTACATACATACACACCTACATGCACAAATGCTCACATACATAATTACGCACATACCCACATGGATACATGCATACATACATACGGCATGGCATATGGAACCTCGCAACCCCCACGTATAGACCCCAGAGCGTGAGCACCAGCTTTGGTCGTTGCGGGCATGTCTGTCTATGTATCTCTCGATGTGTTTGTCTGTCTGTCCGTCGTTTTGTCTGTCTATCTGTCTGTCTGTCTGTCTGCCTGTCTGTCTGTCTGTCTGTCTGTCTGTCTAGCAGTCTATCTACCTATCGATCCATCCATCTATCTACCTATCCATGAGTTGTTTACTTTGTATGTAGCTATTTTTGTTCATATGTATCTGTTTGTATCTATATGTATGTATGTATGTATGTATAGAGATATATATATATATATACACATACATGAATAGATAAATAGATTGATGGATTGATACATTGATAGGTTGATAATAGATTGATGGATAGACGGATGGATAGATATATAGGGGTGACCATATAGCTCCCCCCCACCCCCCCTCCACCGGCGACAGACCATCGCAGGGAAAGTATAGACATGGCTGAATTCAAAGAAGCTTGAGGGCGCTCTCATTGTGTTGGCAACTTCAAATCATACCTGGAGCCTATCGTTGTGTCAATAGGTTATTCAACCTTGCATTGTTTAAGACCCGCAGCTTGCACTCAGTCACAATGGAGAATTTAACCATCCATTTGGCAAGTCTTTATGCGAGATGATTGCCAAACATTTGTTGATGAGCTTTCCCTTCTGTCCTGTACAAACATAGATATTAGTCAGTAGCCTCTACGTGAAAATGTTACCATGGGAAGATCAGTTCACTGATTGTCTTATTCAGGTGTTAAACGCGGAGCTTTCCTCTTTGTCTGCGATTGAAGTCTTCACTGTGGGAAAGCTCGGACTAATCGAACATTACGGCTGTATACTTGCAGCATTCCGAAAAACAGCAAAACCAATATGCTGGGTTGAGATACACACTTCGTAAGATAAATACCAAAGATATCGACTGATGCGTGCTTTGTGCATTTAAGGGCGGGTCCCGAATTGTTGGGTTTTCATGGTTTGTATGGCTTTAACAGATGCTTGAAGTGCAGATCTCTGATCAGTACAATAGCAGAAGTCCAGCACACAATTGTAGCACACATGATTGCTCAATGGCCATCATTTGCTAGGTGTAACATTTAGTGTGATTTTACACCACAGACATCACCAAGCTCGACCAACGCAGGAATGGACATGACTTATTGTAACTCATGCACGCACTTCAGATGAACTACTATACTCAGAACAAGCATGTAAATGCTTGTTGGAATAGGCACAAAATATCAAGAGCCAACCAGCAGCCACACATTGAAGTATTTGTTCAACAATCTAAATCCTCCAACTTCAATGTATTACCGGACTAGCCCATCGTTCCTTTGAAACACAATTGTGAATCTGTGAATAAACGCAGGATTCAACAACTGATACATGTACTTGATAATGTTGGTAGGCCGGAAACAATGTGAATACAAACTGTTGACCAATGCATCGATTACCCAGAGCTTGTCGCACAGGAGTGATTAACCCAGAAAAATGTAATGTGGAACGAACAAGAAATGAGGCGGTACTGAAGGAAGCACAGCGGCAAATCTGACCACAGTAGCAGCAGCAGGGATGTTGGTAATGGTACGTAACTAGAACACGGGCAAATGTAATACTAACATACACTGCCTGCGCTTGGTACGATAATTCGCGCATAGCAGAATGTATTCACAACTTAGATATGACTGAGAATGGAAGTGGGGCTTGGATAGCTTGTAGGTGTATGGCGAATATAGCCCCAGTGTGTACCGATACACATTATAGTGATAGTGGGTCACGCGCTGCTGGGAATAGCTGCCATTGCCGAAATTTACTGTTCTTGTGACAAATACATTAAAAGGTTTGATGAGATTACAGCTATACCGGCATTGATCTGGCAATACTGCTTGGTGTTGCATATACGATTGTATGGAGCAGTGAAGTACTGGGCCAATGTTAAGTTAATGATGAAAGGCTGCAACACAAATGGAACATTGCAGGTAAATGGCGATTACAAATCCGGTACACATACCAATACCTGCAAGTATAGTAGTGGGTCACAGGTCACAATCTGCTAGGAATAGCTGCTATTGCCGACATTTATTGTTCTTTTGACAAATACACGTACAGTTCTAGTGTAACGGTTTTCAGCTTCCAGCTATACCGGCGTTTATCTGGCAACACGGCTTGGTGTTGCATATACGATTGTAGAATGTAGTGAAGTACTGGACCAATGTTCAATTAATGATACACAAACTGCAAACCAAATGGAACAGTATTGGAAATGATGGTGCATAAAGAAGTGGAAGCTCGATAAAAGTGTCCCTGTGTTAAAGCGATAACACAACTGATTATTAGACATAACCACTGCTCACATATCAACAAAACTGGCTCGAAAAGATTATGAATGACGGAAGAATCAAACTATACAAACAACGATATGCCTTATTCTAACTATATGGTTGGTGATTGATGCTTGTGCTGCAGTTGTTACTCATGTGTGAGGTTTAGTAATCCCGGTTGCACATGTGGGCATGTGTAAGCACAAGAACTGAATGAAGTGGTTTGTTTTGAAACGACTACCGGGACCAGAGAATTCAACAACGGATTTTTTCAAAACCTGTAGATCAAACACTTACATAACCCCATAGGACGAGACCAAATTCCAGAAGATAACAAAAGCCAAAGATCCAGAGAGAATGTCTGATTTGTTTTGTTTGTTTTTGTTTTTGTTTGTTCCGTTCTTTTTTGTTCTTTGTCGTTTTTATGTTTTGTGTGTTTTGTTTTTTTGGTTTTGCAGATTTCCTTATACAGTGCCAAGATCCATAGTACTCGGAGCACCAAAACCAGAAGACCAAAATATCAAAAAACAAAGAGCCAACAGAACAACAAAATAAACACTTTCAGGCATTATCTCTGGATCTTTGGTTTTTGTTTTTGTTGGTCTCAGCCGGGTGCTTGGAGCCACACAGAGACAGACCAACACAACGACACACAAATATCAATGCAATTCCGGCAGTCTCTGTGGATCTTTGTTTTTTTTGGTTTTCGGTTGAGTAGTTAAAGCCAGCCGAAAACAGGGCTTGAATCTCGAATACACGAGAAACCCGGAATCGCCAGCGGTGTTTTACAGGCGGTGGTCTGTCATGGGGGTTCCCCATATATAGAGATATAAGTATATATATATATATATATATCTTTACATAATAGTATATATATATATATGTATGTACGCATGTATGTACGTATGCATGTGTATATATATATA
>CAJNJA010054585.1:0-32898 GCA_905231915.1 Symbiodinium necroappetens | reverse complement strand
GTATGTATGTATATACATACACATATCATGTATTGCGGAAGGCTTTGAAAAAGCGCTGCGGATTTCCCCAAGGCTCGGAGCCTTGATCCCAGCCACAGCGATCGCCTCGGGCCAGTTCTTGGTCGGGGAGGCTGGGGTGGGCGTTGACGCCCCACAGCCTTGAAGAGACCCAGAAAACAGGAGGTTCAGAAGTTTGAGTTCGGGGCTTCAGTGCTTGTGAGGTTTAGGTTCAGGTCCTATAGTTTTAGAGTTTAGAGTCTGAGGTTGAACCTCCCCTTGGAATTTTGAACCACAGCAGGCGGAGGTGCTGCTGAATTTATTGCACCTCTCGGCTGTGTGGCCGAACGCTCAGGTTACACGGGAAACAAGCTTTGTTTTTGCTGGCTTCGGTTTACTGCTGATGCTCGTCGAGAAGAAATTTCTCCGTGCGAGCTCAAGTTCTTCAGTACTCATGTTTTATGATAGATCTTATGTCATCAGCCATATCTAGCTATTCTGCAAGAGCCAGCAATAAATGCAGTGGCAAAAATAACAAGAGTAACATGTCAACGGCAACGGGGAGATAGCACCGACAGTACTCAATCCTCAGGCTGACCTTCGCCGTCGCATCTGCGAATCAGGTCGCCTAAACCATAATCACACCCGCACCCCCCAGCAGACCGGAAACCTTTCAAAGCCTCTGGCACCCCATGCTGAAAACCCTTACAGTCTTAGGGCACCAAGCACCGAAAGATTGTTAGTCGGATCAACTAGTGACTAGTGCTCTCCAGCCGGGCTCCTAGCATGTAAATCCTGGCAGGGTATGTTCGTAACAAGAAAAGAGGCAAGGGTGAAGGGGCATATCTTATCTTCTTCTGTGCTATCCTTTGTTATAATATACAATGTGATCTAATAGTTTGTCATATATTATATTATGTGACATCATCTGAGATGTCATTTTGTTGGCTTAGACTATATGTTTTGAGCAGCCCAGGCTCATGCCGAAGCTCGTCGCTCCGTTGTTGCTGTTGGCGCTTTGGGTCGTCCTCCGCCTCGAGAGCAGCCGGCCCTTCGAGGGAGAAATGGGGGGGGGGCCTAGGGTTGTAGTGTTTTAGGGTTCGGGGTTTAGGGCTGCATTTTGAAAGGTTAGGGTTAGGGGGGTTCACGCTTAGAAAGTCTAGTGGTCAAGGGAGCTGATAAGAGTGTAACTTCTGAGGGTGCAAGATTTAGATTGGTTCTGCGGGTTCTTCGGCGACACAAGGTGGCTCAGGGGTTTGAGGGCTCGGGTCTTCGGTACATGATGTTTCAGGAATTCTTTGTCTTTGGCGATATGAAGATATGGTCGGCGACTTCAAGAGCAATCGAAACCAAACCACGAACTTCAACATTAAGCGCAAAGCCTCCAAGCTGCGCCGGGAGACGCGCTCCTCACCTGCTCTCCCACTCTACCCGGTGCATGATCCTGTGTAGGTATCGATATCCTGGTTGTGGAATTGCTAGGTTCCTGAGATAATTCCAGGCCCGTGCACCGTCCAGCTGAGCTCTCACCATCAGATTAAGGCGGCTCCAGATGTTTGAGCGGAAATTGTTCCAGCAGTCCTAGACGAGCCGATGCCAAAGCAATTTGAGTCCAAACCCTCAAGGCAACAAACCCTTCCGCACAGCGGTTTCGGTTCGGGCTTCACGGGGCTTACGTGCGCAAAACACTGCTACAAATTCTATACACTTACCCATAGGCCCCTTAATAGTTCCTTTTTAGGATTACCTTATAGGATTCTAGATATTTAGGGGCCTATGGGTAGCACCCAATAGCCCCGGATCCGAACCCGATCCTGGGAGGCAGTACTACGACCCTTATGCGCGGCGGCGAATGCTGCAACGCCTCCGGTCGGATGTAGTAGTGGTGGACAAAGGGCCCAGCAGGCCGCTACCCGGGGGGTTTAGAAGGGTTTGGGGGTCGGGGTTCAGGGTTCTTTTACTGGGTTTTTGGGTTCAAGGTTTTCGGGCTTCCAGGGTTTATAGGTTTATGGGGTTGTTGACGTTAGATCTTCTGCTTTGAGATACGGGCTCCAGGGTCACTCAGACTTCGGCTTGAGGGTTAATAAAGCATCATACTCTGGTGTTGGTTTCTGTGTCCAGCTTTGCATCGCACTTTTTTTTTCGGAGCCTTGGTCGGGTCGCTTGTCGGTCATCTTCGGGTCTGGTATACCTGCTGAAACTCTAGCCATCTTGGCTAAGCTAGATTTCGGTCGCAGGATGCTCTGCTGCTTTCGGCGGTCGCACCGGTCAGGGATTCATTCCTTGAGGTTTGGTTTCAGTCTCGGGATCTTTGAGGTTTATACATGTAGGCTTCAAGGCTCCGATCCCGAAACCATTGTGCTCATGCGCTGGGGCCAAGCCCCAAAAAGACATCTCATGCACTCATCAAGTTTGTGCACCGTTAAAACGCTCGAAACTCTGAAAACCTAGACCTTCAATCCCGACATCCCTACACTTTATATGTAAGCCCTGAACGCTGCAACTTGAAGACTGCCCCACAGCAAGCAAGACTCGACTCGTCCTGTTATTGTCTCGGGAAGGTCGCAGCGGGCTGCGTCGTTTGCAAACACTGATCCGGCGCTGATTGTCCAGGCTGTCTTCCGGAATGTCGGGACTTTGTAGGACTACAGTTCGGCATTTCCTTCTGAACAGACACCAAGTCATGCGAGGGATGTTCGGGAGTATCGGCTTCCCACGTCAGGGACGTCCAGGCTACCTGAAATGAAACATGTGTTTTAGGGGGTTCCTTGTAATTCGAGTTTGCCGTTTACGCTTTGGGGTGTAGGGTTTAGGCTCTTGGGTGTAGAGTGTAGAGGTTAAGATGATAGTCCCGGCCATGGCCAAACACGGTATTGTGCCCGAAACGGGTTGAGAGGTATTCAGCGAAGCCTGATCCGCAACACCCAAGCCACGCACTTCTATAAGCCTTATTTAATGAGCCCTTCCTAAACCCTAAAGCCCTAAGTGTCCAGAGTTTCGAAGTCGGGACTTAGAGGAGCCTTAAAAGGTGCCGAAAGGCTCGCAGCCCCCAAAAAAAACCTTGCAATGGATCAGAAGGTTTTCGCCGAAGGCACTGAGGAAACTCCCGGGTTTTCGGTGCGAAAAACACTGCCTAACCTTGCAAGGCCTAACCCAAACCCCCCCAGGTACCTAGTTTTTAGGGTACTGGAGCCCCCAAATATAGTAGGTACCTGGGCGGTTGGGGTAAGGTCGGAAATTTTAGGGTAGAATCCTGCTGGAAAGAGCCTTCCGCAGGCGATCTCGGAGTCCGATCCCGACGACGCCGGAAGCGAGAAACCCAGGCCGCTTGCGGGACTTGTTGATGACGAGGCTCTGCAAAAGGCTCCTTCGTCTGATGTAGGGGCCTTAATAATTAGAATAGGGTTTTGGGGAGATTATACTGTAAGTATAATAAGGAGCCCCCAAAACCCTATTCTAACCATTAAGGCTCATTAAGGCTCCTTCGTCTATGCGAGTAGGTGAAGAGCACAGTCTCGGTTCTTTGAGCTACGAATCGTGTGTAGGCTCTTCACGATCGGATGGTGGTGGCTCTTCGCGAGAAATCACGGAAAGTCATTGAAGAAGCAAAAGAAGCCGTCGGCTGAAAGCCCACTGATTTCTTGTTTTTCAAAGTCAGACGAAGGATGTGAACCTTGGGCGTAAACACTCAACCCCATAAGGCCTTTAGCCCCGCCATCTTTCCCCACCTTTGCTTGGCAGGAGGGGTCCTTCCGGCAAGTCCAGGCCGAGGGTTGTTTCGGCTTTGAAGGAATGTTCGGTTCCGAGATTCAGACCGTACAAGCTAAGCGGCAGGAACATATCTACAGGCGGGATATGGCCGGCATCTTACAATTTTGTACTGGGAAAGCCACATCAGCATTCGGTGCCTCCTCAGTTTTCCTCCGAACCCTACGCCCCGTCGAGTCGTGGAAAGACTAGGCATCAGAATGGCTGAGCTCATTCATTCCTGGCAGGTCTGTTCCGTGCTTTTTTTGCGGTGGCACCGCGAAATTCATTTGTCTTATCATACGTCTTATCGTGAACTGAATGTGCCTTGTCATTGTCATGGATAACATCAAGGACAATCTACAGCAAGGGAACTTCTCACGAAGCCGTTCAGATCCCTCCTTAATAGTTGTTCTCCTGCTCTGACTCTCACTCTGGACCAGTCCTGGATCCATGCACCGAAACCTGGCTCACGAGGGGCACCATCGTGTAGCGCTTGCGAGGGCTCTGTACTCCTATTGAGGCTCGCCGTTCCTATTGAGGCTCGCCGTGGGGTTTGCCGTGCTCACCGATCTAGTCCCTTTCGTTGATAAAGCTTGTAAGATTAGAGAAGATCACTTCCAGGCTGGTTCCAGGAAGGAGCCAAGCAGCCAGTTCTCATGGCTGCTTCTGTTTCAACAAGTCGAGGTTCTATCCATACATGAGCGCCTGTTGTATTTGGAGCGACACCTCGAATTGGACAGGTCGCCTGTGGATGATGATGATGACGATGAGGAGGCAGGGTCCATCCCTTCTTGTCTGAAGTTTTGCATGTCCACCCGATTCCTTAAGCTTCAGGCTTCTCGGTCTAGGCTCAACCGAGGGCCCAGTTCACTTGCAACAACTTCGAACGATAAAAAGAGGTGGTAAATGCACCAAGAGACTTCTGACGCCCAACCGACGAGCACTTTGGCTTCAACATGGGGGACCGTGCGTTGATTCCGTCCCGGCTCGGGGTCCGGGAACCAAATTGCGAACTCATCCGCCTTCGCAGAGACTTCACAAATGCGAATCTTTTCGGTGGACCTCCAATGCTAAGCAAGATGCAGCATCACGAGGTGAGAAGAGGCGATTTGGATCCAGGAGAATGCATAGCCCTGAGCGGATACTTGACACAACTTCGTAGTTGAGCTTGAACTTTGCTTGAATTTGATGGAACTTCAATCCTGCTCCACCATTAACGGGTTATTTTGTTTGCACCAGGGAGCTCGGAGAAGAGAATCGGCTTAGAGTAAAGCTGCACCGTTTAGCTAAATCGAAAACCCCTGAAACCCATGGCTAGTTGTGGGCCGAAAAAGCAGAGACTTCCAAACTTCGGCAGACACGAACCCTAACACCCCAGGTACCTACTATACAGGGTACTAGAGCCCCCAGGGCCCTATATAGTAGGTCCCTGGGGGGTTAGGGTAAGACCGCAGATGTCTGAACCCGCCAGGCGCCAGCCGCTCCTGGGCTTGCGGAGGTTGCGCGGTTTGTAGCACCGGCTTGGGCCCCGGCATGCGTTTGTAGTGTTTCGAGGTCCATGTAATATAGGGGCCTTAATAATTAGATTGGGATTTTGGGAGTATAATATACTTATAGTTACAGTAAGGAACCCCCAAAGCCCTGTTCTAATTGTTAAGGCCCCTACATTACCCTACTTACAGGCCTTGACTGGCTTCCTATGGGTTCCGCACAGTGACATGAGGGCTGACACTGGCCAACGGATCCGTCGGGAAAAACTCGGGGTTCAGTGGTGGACGGACGGGTTGGAGGGTTGGTTTGGCTTGGGAGTGCTTCGGAAGAGATATGCAGCGTAGTGATAAAGTCCACTTCGGTGCTTTTATTAAACCTTTCTAGGGCTTCAGGCCTTTAGTTTTTACATCGGGGTGCACGGCTTCCCGTTGAGTTCTCGCTTTTAGACTGCAAGCGATCTTCTTGTCTTGCGATTTTGTGATTTGTCTTGAGTATGTCGTTTGTGGTTCATGCTGGTCTATAGAGCCCAGCTGCAGGGCTTGAAGCATCAGGGCTCCTAGAGTGTAGGGATAGTGTTGGTGAGGAGATGGCTTGCAACAAAGTCGAAAGTGACCCTGAGCAGCGTCGAAGTACCCGCCCCAAGAAGAAGGTCTAGGCAGGTTGGGGTGGTCTGTGGAAAATGACTCGTTTAGGGTTTAGGCTTATTAGGGTTTGGCAAAGCCGCTGTTGCCTGCCGTGAGTAGTAATGCGTTCTGCCTACATGCTTGAATCGAAGGGTGTCGATTTAGCCTGGTGCATCGATGATCTGTGCATACATGAAGGCTCCGGTACAGTGTTGGTGGGATTAGGTTGAGGCATGATTTGCTCGGAAGGCGACCCTTGGAGAACAAAGCACACGCTGCTCAGCTATGTGAAAGGCTTCCCGAACAGTAATTGTAATGTTGTTGTGTATATGTTTGCATGACGAGTCTCCGCAAAGTTCCCCTTTTTGCAATCGGAATTGTGGAAGCCAGAAGGCCCGTGTTGCCTGACCTCACCCGTCACTTCCATTCAAACTATTGTTCGACACACAGACCGTGTTAACAGCAGACCCTTCTTGCAGAAGCACACGCCGAACGCGCCCAAACGTGTGCCTAAAAACCCAGACTCCAGACCTCAAAGCCCCGACCCCACCCCCTTATGCCCAACACCCGAGTGCCCTAAACCATCCTGCACCCCTAGGGCCGTGAAGGTGTGTGTGCGTGTGTACCTCTATATATATATATGTATATATATATATACACACGCACATAAATAACACTATAGAGAGATAGAAAGAAAGAAAAGATAGATATTCATATTGATAGATCTAGATAGACCTAGGTAGATCTAGATAGATCTAGATAGATCTAGATAGATAGATAGATAGACAGACAGATAGATAGGCAGATAGATAGACAGATAGATAGATAGATAGATAGATAGCTGGCTAGCTCGCTGGATAGATAAGGCTGATGTGGGTATTGATAACTTACAACTCCCCAAATTTGGGTGTAGTATACCCTGACGCCTTCTTATAGGACACCTGATCAAACTCGATATAATCCCTATTGTAGAATTACAAAGGTCCCTATTGCATGTCCTTCCCTAAGTCCTGCTGCGTCGTCATTGCCAACTCCTCGATGACCTCCGTGGACAAAGCTTTCCTCGGTAGGTCAAGGCCTCCCTTTTTGGGAGTTTTCGGGAATGTAGGGCTGCAGGGCTCTATCGGGCTTAGCTTAGAGCTGACCTCTGAGGGTCAATAAATGGGGACATGAGCATGAAGTAGTGGAACCTATAGCCCTTACAGAGATGATAGCATCAAATGCGTCCTTTCGGGCCCGTTCCTTTGTGTTTCACGGGCCGAGCTCAAGGTGTGCGACCGGGCTATGGGTGTGTTTGGGTTTTCTACAGTTTTTGTGTTGTGGCTTTTATGTTTAGGGCTCGGGGTTTGGGAGTTTTTGTCTGCTTTCAGTTTAGGATGTCATGCTGGATCGTGGCATGGGCCGATACGACGAGGCAGCAGGACCTTTCAGCAATGGTTGTTCCAAGGTTACGATGGTGATCTTGTGGTGCTCCGGCTGTTCATGTGAGAAACCAGACAGCTAAACCCCACCATCCTCTCTCTTTCTATGCCTTCTTCCCTCCCCTCTTCTGGTGAGGTAACCTGTATCTACCCTATGTTCAAAGACAGATATGCCACTGTGCCTGCTCCCCAGAAAGACCCTGCAGCCCTGAACTCCCAACACCCGAAAGCCCTGCGGTTGATAAAGTCCCTTGACAATGCCTTACATCCTGTGCTTTCGAGGATGAGCCTACAACAGAGCTTCTCCACACCCCCCAGCGGATTCGGAGTCTGAAAGTGGGATTTCAATATAAGGCCATATATAACCCAACCCTAAACCTATACCCAGAGATCCGAGAACCCTACACCAGAGAAGTCGGGAACCCTGTACAAGTCCTAATCCCCAAAACGCACGACATCTGGCAGCCCCCTCCAGCCCTAAACCCTATAAACCCTATCAGCCCTATAAACCCTAAACCAAAAAAATCCGGGAGCCCGAATCCCAAAATCCTGAACCCGAAACCCTAAACCTTAACTCCCGGAACCCTGACGACCTCCCTGCAGCGCAGTTCCCTGCAGCTGGCCGCCATGGGGCCTGCCGCCTCGGTTTTCGACAGCTCCTCGTGCCTTCGGCGAAACTCCGAGTTTTTTGGGGTTTGTTTGGGGTTTTGGGGTTGTAGACGACGCCGTAATAGTTGCCATAGGGTTATACTCCAGCTATGGCGAGGTTACCAGGGCTACAGTAAGGGGTACTGTAAGGGTTCAGAGAAGGGCCTAAGGATGGGAATATGGGGTTCAGGAGTGAAGGTTTGGGTTTTTTTTTCTGAGAAGTTTTTGGACAAGGGTGGTTCAAGGGTCTTCCTTCAGGGTCCTAACTCAGTTCATCCAAGTAAGTGGACATGTGGGTCTCGGAGGGTTTAAGGCTTGATGGTCATAGCGTCGACTATGTGGGAGCTTTCAGTTCGGCGTTACACTTCGGTTCGTATAAGGTTGAGGCGGGAGGTTCGGATGTTGCAGGCTTCGTGGAGGTGCAGATGTCGCAACGGACTAGTGTCTGGTCTCTAGGTCCTGACAGAATCGGCAGCCAGAAATTGCACAACTCGAACCCTTAAGCGACCTCGTTGGAGTGACAGGGCACCGGGCACCAGGAACCCTGATTGAAAGCAGGGTTTACTGCTTAATCTATGGGGCTAGAGGGGTCCGCAACTCCCTCGGGGCCCCAAATCCGGGGAGCAGGTTCCTTTTGACTTTTTTGAACACAGCCCGGTGCTCAGACGTCGGCTTGCGGAGCTTCTACTTCGGACTTTTGGCTTCCGATTTGGGGGGGGTAAAGCAAGCGAGAGGCGCAGAGTATATTGCTGAGCTGTGATTAGGGTTCTACAAGGCTGCGATGCGGGCATTAGAAGGGCTTTGTGGCTCGGGATTTTAGCGTCGTGCAGTGGCTGGGCTTTGCCAACGAGGTCACCAAGAGCTCCGATGGCCCTGAAAGAACCCTGGAACTTGTGCGCGCCTGCAGTCAATGCCCGGATGAAGCTGCAATCGCCTCCACGTTGTGCCGACGACTCTTGGTTGTGTTTCTTTCGTTAGCATCTATGTATGTTTCACGGTACGAACTGAAGCCCAAAGGCCCTAAACCCAACCCCTAAACCTCCCGTCAACGTATGCCCCAAAGCTTTCGAAGGCTACGCTCAGCCTGCTTGGCATGTCAGCAGGGGATCCGGCAACCCGGCCTTGACAGTTGATGTGTTTGCTTTTTGGCTCCCTGGTTTACAAGGGCTTTAAACGTTGAATAAAAAGGGGCCCAGTTTGGGCGTTGTAAGGTGGCAGGTTTCTACATGGCTTCATGTTCGGTTGTTGTCCAATCGTTGGGGCTGTGGGGCTGTGGGGCTTGTTGTCTGGTTTAGCGTTCTGGGTTTTGGGGGTGTGGGGGAACTTTAGAGCAACCTGGGTGCTCTGGGATCTGGGGGTCTAGCTGCGATATCCTTTTGGCAGATCCGAGACCGGTCAAGTTGAGTGAACCAGAGCACGAAACTTGAAAGGTTCGGGCAAAAGAAAGTCAGAGCGACCTCGGCAATTCAGACATCTGGTGCAATTGGTGGACGCACCTACCCTAAACCCTAAACCCTAAACCGTGGCTAGGTAATACTCGGTTGATCTACCCCAGTGCCCTGCTCCGGGCACAGGGCACCGCGGGAGTTGGGCCTACAGGAAGCCAGGCCCGACGACACTTATTATTGTTATTATTGTTGTTATTTTTTACGATTATTATTACCATTATTAATATTGTTATTATTATTACTGTTATTATTATTACTATTATGATGATGATGATTATTATTTTATGAGGCTCCATTGTCCTAGATCCTCAATCTCAAAGGCCAAAGCACGACAATTCACGGCGCCTCAACGGTAAACCTCACCGAACACTGACTGTGAGATCGCGCACATCCCATGCAGTTTCGTAGCCTAGAGATATACCCGTTCGCTGGACCTCGGCTCCTACGGTAGTTCCAGATTTCCGAACCCTGGTGATCCAGACCAGTTGAGCCCGAACCCTGATGATCCAGACCCAGACACTCAGGCAAAGCTGCGGACGATTCGTTCGCATGCGATTTTCCTAGCAACTGCTTCGGGCGCCTTGGCAGGATCAAGGGGCGTGCAAGAGGCGATACGATTTGGCTTAGGTGTTGTTCATAATACCTTCTCTACGCCCTAAACTCTAATAAATCGTAAACTCTGAACCCTAAACTCTATGACCGAGGGGGTCCGTGTGAGTATCGGTGAGGGAGTCCATGTGAGTGCTGTTCCTGGCCGGCAAGCTCTGAGAGCGCTTTTAGTGCAAGCCGTAAGGCAGAGACACTCATGCGGAGAAAGTCCCACTGCATTTAAAATTTGTTATACAAAAACAACTCTATGAACCATAAGCGTTAATCTCTAAACTCTGAACCCGGAACCTTATGCCTGGAAGAGCTGGAACCTCGAGGGTTCAAGCATCCAAGCAGCAGGGCTCGAGCCTCCCGCGTGCTGTTTTAAGGACCCTGCTTAACAGACCCTATAAGCCCTGAAGCTAAACCTTAGCTAAGCCTTAAAACCCCAAGCCTGAACCCTAAACCTAAACCCCAACTCCCACTAACCTGAACCCTAAACCTAAATAGACCCCAAATCCCACTATTCGGCTACTTCGAGCCTTAGATCTGTCTTTGAATGCGCCACTTGCAAGGCATCCTGCTGGGCGCCTTGGCTGCTGGTCGGGTTTAGGGATTTAGGGGTTTAGGCTTTCGGGCTTTGGTTTAGGCTCCTACAGAACCTGCCTGTTTAGGGGCTGCTTATTATGATTTCCGTATATAAGTGCTGCCTGACCCGAACCTCGAGCCCTAAGCCCTAATTTCTAAACTCGGAAACCCCAGACTCTCTATAAGGCTCAAACATACCCAATCCCCGTAGCGATTTTTAAGTCTCAGGCCCTGTGCTGAAGCTTGTGTATATTGGGAGGTGTAGCCAAGTTTCCAGCAGAGAGCTTTCCTCCCAAAGTCCTTGCTCCTTTCATGTTCGGCTCCATGCTCTAATTTGTTTGAAAAAAGGTAGGTTCTTTAGGGTCCTAAGAACCCACCTTTTTAAGGACGTATAATACGGAAATCATAATAAGGAACCCTCTGCAAGCTGAGGCGGCTTTCTTTGCGTTTTTGCGACTCCGCTCACTCGCCTGCTTGGCGCCAACTCTGTCACTTGCCTGCGAAGTTCCTCAGAGATTGCTGGAGTGCTCTGAGTAAGCCTCATGGGCGTCGAAAATCCTCCGATGATTGGACCTAAAGCTCTAAGCTTAAACCCTAAAGCCCTAAACCCTATGTAAAGCCCTAAAGCCCTAAAGCCCTAAAGCCCTAAACCGAGCTTAGGCGATGCTTCCATTCTCAGCGTGGCAACTCAGTTGGTTTGGAGCCTTCAGGTCTTCTGCGCTTTCATGGGAAAGGCAAGCTTGGAGACTGTCCTTGTATACTATATAATATATAGTATATAGTATATAGTATATAGTATATAGTATATAGTATATAGTATATAGTGTACAGTATGTAGTTTACAATTTTCTAAGTTGAGGCTGAGGAAGCGCCCTCGGCCCCCCAAGGCAAGAGTCGGAAGAGGCCCAAGGATCCGAAGGAATTCCCGGAGACTCAATGACTACGACTTTTGCCCCGGGTGCGGTGCAAGGAATCTGTGAGTCAGGCTTCATGAAGACGGAAGTCACGCCACTCGATGGATGCATGCGTATCGCTGGTAAATCTAGTCGTAGAATGACCCTCGATGGCCGTCTGACAGCCTCTTTTCAGGGGAGCCTGGACCTAAATTTGGCTGGAGATCAGCCCCGGGGCTCCAAAGAGGTTTGAGCCTGGAGGCTAAAACCCGAAACCCCAAACCCTGAACCCTAACTAATCCCAAACCTAAACTCTACCTGTAGTCTCCATTGTAGTTCCTTTTTGGGGTTACCTTTTG
Organism: Symbiodinium necroappetens; assembly: GCA_905231915.1. NCBI lineage: Eukaryota > Dinophyceae > Suessiales > Symbiodiniaceae > Symbiodinium > Symbiodinium necroappetens. The sequence continues at coordinate 21,092 of CAJNJA010054585.1, read as the reverse complement.
GGATCCTTTACATAGAACTGGTTAAACCAAAAAAAGGAACTACAATGGAGACTATAGGTAAACTTTATAGCCATAAAGAACCCCAGAAGCCCTGAAGCAGGTCGCCTATCTCCAGATCCGGGCTCTTGGCGCCCCCGTGGAGCGCGGCACCTCCGTTGCCACCTCCTTCTGCCTCGCAGGGAAGGCGCGGCAATTTCACGGTGAGTTTGGGGAGTTTAGGGTTTTGAGGCAATTTCAGGGTGAGTTTGGGGAGTATACGGTTTGGGGGTGCACGGGCTTTTGAGAAGGAGGGTCTCAATATTTTCCGCCAAACACGCGTCCTTTCTTGGAAAATATAAAGACCTTCAACTCCAAGCTTTCAGGTTTTGGGCGGAAGCCTTAGGTAGCCACTGCCCTGAAGGCCCTAAAGCCGCAGTGAACCTTAACCCCAAGCCGGGGCTCTTCATGAGCTTGGGGGCCTTAGGGGCCTCCCAGCCAGAGGAGGGAGCATCACTGTGTGAACTCGGAGAGGGCCTCGCTGGTGTGGTAGCCTAGGTCTTCAAGCCTCCCAACAAGTTTAGGGTTTAGGGGTTTAGGGTTTAGGGCCAAAGTATCTACCGAAGAACAACAGACATTTCAAGATAGCAGATCCCTCAACCCCGACCGCCAAAATCCAGATCGCTACACCCCAGACTCAAGCTCCACTCCCCTAGACATCGGACCTTCAGCGCACCCTACAGTACTGCAACTTCGTCGGAAATGCCTCGGATTTCCCAGTGCCTTTGTCATACGCAGGGCAGCCACACCGCCTAGGCCATGCTTAGAGTAGAGTTTATGTAGAGTTTATAGGGCTTAGAGTTTAAGGTTTAGGAGTTTAGTCCGTTTCATTTAGGGTTTCAGTTTTATATGGCCTCGGCGGTGTGGGGTTTGATTGTCAGCAAGCTTTTAGAATCCCTGTGGAACCCGAAACCAGCCCCTAAACCCTCGTAAGCATGCTTTAAAGCCAACCCCTAAACCCCACGAGCCCGAAAGTCCCAAACCCTAACCTACCGTTTGGGAGTTGAGTCGTAACCAACCCCGAAAGCCCATAAGGCCCCAAGAAGCCGAGCCCCTAAAACCCCCTAAGACCCTAGACCTCCTAAATACCCAAACTACCTTTTAGGGCCCCTAAATAGCTCCTTTTTGGAGATTAGCCTTATAGGATTCTGAATATGAACCATAAAAAAGGAACTACTTATAGGGGCCTATGGGTACCCTTTATAGGGGCTTGAAACTTTTGGGGATTCCTGAAACGCCTCGGCCCGAGGATGGCACCACGCCATTGTTCGTTACTTTAGTCGGCCTCGTGTGGGCGCCCAGAAGAAATTCTGGGTTTAGGGTCGATAGGGTCTAGGGTTTAGGGTGTAGGGTTTAGGGTTTAGGGGTTAGGGTCTATAGGGTTGAGGGTTTAGGGTTAGGGTTTAGAGTTTAGGGATAGCAAGTTGGGGGTAGCAGATTACAGGACCACCCCATCCTAACCTAATGTTCTTGGAGAGGGCTGTTGCATCGATGTCGGGGTTCGAAATACATCTCCGGCTGTTTCTATGGGCGCAGTGGAGATACCGGTACATGTGTTTTCCGTTAACATTTCAGCCAAGATAATGCACTTGGGGGGTCGGTGACGGACCCCCCCTCCCAGCAACGTGCAGCAACAAAAACCACAATATACTTGAGGGCTTGGTGGGGGAGCCCCCAGTGCAAAAGGTCTGTGGGGTGGTGAAAATAGGATGCTCGTAGGAGCTCTACAGAAGAGTGTTGCATTATAGGGTAGCGGAGTTCGCCACAAAAGCCTGTGCTCAGGGTTTAGGGTTTAGGGGTTTAGTCAGGGCTTCAAGTGCAGTTTGGCTGATCTTGGTTGGGTTTTTAACTGCAGCCAAACCCTAAACACTAAACCCTAAACCCTAAACTCATAATGAGGCTTCAAGGCTTCGGAAAGTTTCGGGTTTCTGAACTCCCTTAAACTCCCGATGAGCGGTCTATAAGCCGATCTACAAAGCTCTTCTGACCAAGACTTTCCAAAACAAATCACAAGAGCCGGTAATGCTTAGGTTTGTTTTTTTTATAGGGTTTTGGGTTTTGGGTTTAGGGTTTGTAAGCCCCATCGATTAAAAAAAAACACCGGGCTCACCAAAGCCAGGCCTGCAGCCGCATGTGGGTGGCTCTCTAAGTTAGGATGCCTTCTTGAGGCTCCCAACATAGTACGGAAGCAGGACCCTAAAAGCAACACCTAATTCAGAGAACCACCTAATTCAGAGATCTACCCATATCCCAAACCCGTCAATCAGCACAACTTCGAAGGTCCACTCTATCTTTTGACCGGAAGCTTTGGCTCACCCCAGCCCCCCCGGGCGCTTGATTCGCTGTTGATGTTGAGGATATGAGAGCAAGGCGTTAGCGTGCCGGGTTGTATTGAGGTGTCTTTGGCTTGGGGTTCGGGGCATAGAGCCGGACACTAAAAGCGTGAAGTCCCAAACAACGAAGTGCTGAAGGAATTCCGAAGCAGCTTAGCTGGCAAGGTTCCGATTCCCAGGACCCCCGGTCCGAAAATTCGAGCCAACAGCGCCCGGAGAAGCATTTTCGCTGTCTGCTTTGGGTCGTATCTGGTTCAAGCCGGCTTCTAGATTTTGGGGCTTCGTGCGCAGGTGTGTGGTTTTGGGGCTTACGGTATTTACGGTGTCCTGATTTTTGGAGTTAGGACTCCGTGTCGCAAGTACGTGTGTGATGTTTTTCCTGGGGCTGACGGCTTCGGCAACTTGAAATGCAGGATGTGTTCAGCAATTGTTGTCAGCTACACTTTCGCCTTTGGAGAACGTGCAGACCACGGGCCGACTTACATCTGCACTGGTTTCGGACTTGATTTTGGCCCTAAACCCTAAAATCTAACACGGTGCTTCAGTTTACTCCTTTTTGCATGCTTCTGTTTTGATTCGTCGCCGCTTTTACCTCAGTTGTCCCTATAAGCCGTCCCTGTCATCACAAACGAGGTTTGAGGCACGGATTGGCACGAGGTGATGCCGTGCCAGTGCGGTCTGTGCTTTCTAATTACACTTGTGAGCTCTACCCGCCATTGCTCGACAGTCGAAGTTTATACATTGAGCTCTGTTCGGAGCAACGATGTCATGATATGTCGCCATGTGTGGGCGATGCTCCCACTTTAGCGAAAGCGCAAAAGAGCGTTCCCCAACAAGATAAAGCAACTTCACACAGGATCAGCATGGACTGTGCAACACGTCGGCAAAAATTGCACACGATGTACAGTCTGCGGAAAGACGCATGGGCCAGTTGCATGTGCTGCAACGTTTTGGTTTTGCGTTGTCGAGATCACACTTGCCATTTTGGGGCCATCGCACGATGTTTGCCTTCGGAGTGCAGCTACTTGGACAAGCGAGGTTCGACTTGCCTCTGCTGGACTTAGTTGCGGCATAGGTTGGAGCACTCTATATCATCAGTAACAAGCCCGGAGCCAGCCGAAGCCTCCATCGCAGCCTCTGCAAGGTGGCAAATGTCGTGGGTGATTGGCTGCTGTGCCCAAAGTGCCTCGGCTGCCACTGTCATTCCCCGTGTATTTCCCGAGTACGTCACAATCCACGTTTCCCGCTTCACGTTGCGGTACGAGGAAGACTGGACCCTCGATTGTAGGTTCTGATAACTTTCAATTCGAACCCGCAAAAATTGTTGACTTTTGGATGTATAAACCAAAGACAAAACCGTTACGCGGGGACCATGCGAAAGTCGACTCTCCAAGCCTGGAATGTCCCGTCCACAAGTATCGTGCGAAAAGCCGACACGATGAGTCAGCCGTCCACGCCCTACGCAGGTATGGCCTGGCTGGCGTCGCGGGCGCCTCTGTTCTGGCCTCGGCCCTGGGCTATGGCCCGAGGCCCAGGAGGAGACAAAAGCAATTCCGATGATATGAATACGCACTTGGTTAAAATGCCATCAGGAAGGCACGAACAATGCCAACAACAGGAACAACAATCGAATTTAATGCAATTGCAAGCAACAACAAAAGACGCAACACGCAACACAAACGCACGATCAACAACCACCTGACGGAATGACAGCAAAGCATCGAAAAGATCATTCAACACAACCGTAACAACAGTTACATTTGTTGCCAATCTAAGGGCTTAGAAGAGTGTGCACCGGTGGTCTCGTAACCACAGTATTTGACCGTGCGAGTTGCAAATTAGCACGTTGAGGAATAATTGCAATGATTTGAGTCGTGACCGGCTCGGATAGCAGCAGTAGCAACAGTACTGGCGGTCGTCAGTGGCACTTGTAGAGGTTGTCGTTTCGATGCCGCAGGCACATAATGAGATTGTGCATACCCTCTTCGTGTGTCAGCATAGCATTGTCGAGATCATTATCGATATGATTATCCCCGCCGTCGTTGTCGACACGGTCAGCATCAGCACCTTTTTTTGTTATGCGAATACCTTATGAGAGCCTATACTGATTGGTGGTGGTTTCTTTTGTGTTTGTTTTGCTAACCGAAATTCTGTTGGTGCTAATTGCGTAGGCGGCCACCCAGTGCGCAACAGCACGTAATCTTAATCCGGCCAGTGCATCGTCGATGTTCTAATTCCTTGCTCGTGTCTGAAATATGCAAGACCCGGTCCAGCCTATTCAGGCAGTTTGGGGTTTCAGCAAATCCAAGTCAGGGTTGAATTGGTTTTAATGCGGCAGTCCTTGAGGCAACCGGATCCTGTGGACGCATAGCGGGACACGCAGGAATTTGCCACTCCAACCTCACATCTACTGGTGCAGTGTCATGCAGATTCCACGGGCATTGTCGATATCTTTAATTACACATGTACAAGAGCTGCATACATCTTCGCCCTTAAACAGCTGGTAAGGGTAGCTGGTTTAGGGTGTCAAGGTCTGCGGGGTTTGGGCCTTAGGGAGTTGAGGGCTTCCGGGTGTTTTTAGGGTGTTACGGCGGCAGGATCCTGTATCATGTAAATTAGAATATAGTATAGAAGCAAATAATCTGCTATATGGTATTTTTGCTCAGGATATCTGGTGTCTGCTCTCATCCAGGCCAGGATTCCGGCCTCCGGGTTGCAAGGTTCCGGTTTTTGTTTTAGAAGCGAAGTGAATATTGTTTTGTCCCATTTTCTTAATTCAAGTAGGTTTTCGGGCTTTAGGAGCTTAGGGTTCGAGGTTTGGAATTCATGGTTCACCGTGCCAGCGTGGATAGACATGTAATGCCGATCGCAGTCGCCACCTGCAAAGTCTGTGCGGCCAGTCCGGACTCTTAAGGCTTTTGAAGTTCTTGAGGCTTCAATCATTTCCAATCATACAGTTTTGTCTGTGGTTTGTGCGTATACTTACACATATACAGGTACACACATAGCATGTATACATATGTATGTATGTATGTATGTATGTATAGATAGATAGATAGATAGATAGATGGACGCGTGCGTGTGTGTGTGTGATTGTGTATGCATGTATGTATGTATGTATGTATGTATGTAGGTGGATGACAACACACTGTTGCTGCGTTTACGACCCGAAGCGTCTCCTTATACAGCTTATTCAGTTAAGTCAGGTTGGCTTCGGTTTCCACTTTCACACCTGTTCTCATCATGACGATGGCTACAATGTGCTGTAAGCCCTGTATATGTGTGTATAATTAGATAGATAGATAAATAGATAGATAGATAGATAGGTAGATAGACAGACAGATAGATTGATTGATGGATAGATGGATGCATAGACCGAAAGGTAGATACATAGGTACTTAGATACATAGATCACAGATAGATGCAGAGGGAGAGTTCGCCTCTCAGGCCTTGTGGTAGAAAGAGAGAGAACGAGAACGAGAAAGAGAAAAAACAAGAATACTGAACACCAAGACAAATATGTGTCGGCAAGCGAACCTCATAAGTCCCACACCCAACCCTCCGGACACCTGAAGCTCGAAATCCCCAACCCAGTTCCCGAAAATCCTTAATTCCGAAACCCTCCAAATCATTCGTCTGCGATGCTAACAGCCAGGCGGAGCGATGGCCTCGACCCTTTGCGTGGCCGCGGAAAGGCAGTTGGGCAGTCCCAGTTCAGTCTGGTAAAGACAACTTGACAACTGCGGGACAGAGGGCTTCCTGGAGTCAGGGGCCCAGATTGTGGCTTCTGGATACATTCTCCACAGGCAGAAGTTCTCACGGCTAAGACTGCAGAAGCGGCCGAGGCAATATCGTTCTCGCGTAATCATCATCTCCTGGTTAGTAAACTGGGCGTGTGCAATGACGAACCAGGTTCCTTTTGTGTTGTCTGTTTTCAGATCCACACGTGAAGCCTTATAGGCAGAACGAAGGCATATTCGCACTACTACTATCAAATTGCTTCAGTGCCTGGCGCAGCACGATATTAGTTTAATTTTGAAGGCCAAGGCTCTGCTAAAGCGACGAATCGAACTCTTGCAGAGAGCGAGTGTTGAGGAGCAACTGAAGGTGTCTGGGCCTAGAGTTCGGAAATGAAGTGGTGGAGGTCAAGCCACAGAGTCACAGAGCCCTTCCTAACCTTTTGAACCTTCGAAGTGCCACTCCCGTCATATTTGAGCCTTCGGTTCCATAGGCCCGAGACCATGAGCCCCTTCCCACCCTGCGCATGCTGGCAGCTCGGCACATGCTGCCTTTTCTGCGATTTGCTGGGCCAGTGCCCCCTGGAGTTTAGCCCAGACAGTCCACATCTTCACGTTGAAGGGAGTGCAGATGCCGGGAATCGGTTGCTCGGTCTTCTTTGAGGTCTTCTGGATAGTTTGTTTCACTGAAGCAATATCGTAGAGCTCAGCCCATACCGAGAACTCTTGAAAGTCAACATCGTGACGCCGTAGCACTACTATAGGTAAGACCTGGCTGTAGGAAACATCGTAGGAGGAGTACGTAGCCTAAAGCTGTCACACTGAGTTGAGTCTGATAGTCTGGATGTCGATTCTGCTTGCATCATGGTAGTTTAAGCCCATGCGCATACCTGCAGGGGTCATTGCATACCCAAACTTCATAGGTTATAGGAGCCACAACAGTCGAATTTGAAGAGGTTCAGGGAGAGTCGAAGCGGTCGTGTTACGCAGTGCGGTACTGTTGGTAGCTGTTGGCTGGGCAGAGAGGTCGATCAGTGCGGTCATCTCCTACTTCGAGAATGTACTGAAGCTTTGTAATCCACACACCGGACTGCAGTGATAGCCATGCTGGTTGCATGCATGCCTGCCAACTGTGCACCGCGGCCTGGAATTTATGTCCAAGAGCGAGTACGGCTTGACGAGACAGTTGCTTGCCTCCTCTCGCAGGGGGCTCAGGCCATGGGGTCTTCCGGTTTGAAGATTTTGGAGCCCAGAACCCATAGATGCCATTGGCAAGATGTCTTGCCTCATCTTGCAATGGAAATGGGGCAGCAGCTGCGGGCGGATATCGCTGGTCCACGTAGACTGAAACTGGCGTTTCTTAAGGTCTTCGAGGCTTTGTTTGAGATGTATCGCGGTGTTCGGAGCTTTTCAGGGAAGCTTATGGAACGGGACTTGACGAGGCTCTCCTGGAATAGGTTATACATATATGTATATGTATATGTATAGGTACATGTATATGTACATGTATATATTTGTATGTGTGTATATATATACATAATATACGTATAAGTACATATACATACATACATACATACATACATACATACATACATACAATACATTACTTGCATTACATTACATTACATTACANNATTACATTACATTACATACATACATTACATACATACGTACATACATACATACATACATACATACATACATACATAGACATACATAGACATACATACATATACACATACATACATACATACATACATACATACCTACGTACGTACATACATACATACATACATATATATATATATTGATTGATTGTTGCTCCGCGACCCAACGTTGGAGCAATCTGCTCGGTCTGCTTGTGGCCGTCCATGAACTGACACTGTTGTACCGGTTTTGGCGCAATTGGTCATTGCCTCGCGAAAGCGTGTAGCCTGATTCTCGCCCACCCGGCAACGCGAGGTTTCTCAGATGCGCGGTGGGGCCGGCATTGAGCTTGCGCCGAGGAGTTGCAAAGGGTGTTGTTTTTTGGCTCCGGGAATCGGGTTTACTGGCCTTTGGGTTCGCAGTTTGGGGCCTCCGGACACGGAGAGTTGTTCGAGTCCTAGTTTCAACCTTCGAGGTGTCGTACTTCGCATGTCCTTTTCGGAGCCATCACAGTCTCTGCATCAAGGTCGAGATGTTTCGGAGTTTACAGGGTGGGGCCTTGGAGCTAAGTAAAGCGTCCGTATCTCGAGGAAGGGTTCAGCATCTTGGGCACGTCACTCGCTTGAGCTTCTTTGGGCCCTTGCAACTAGCTAGGTTAAGAGAGCGCCTGCTTACCGTAGTTTTTTCCGTCGCCCTTAGCCTGGTGCCACTGCGCTTTGATCGTGGATTTGTTGTTGGCTTGCCGCAGCTGTTCGAGCTTAATACCTGCATCACATCGAAGTTGAATACTAGCAACTGCAAGTGCTCGATCGGACAGTGTTCCGAGCATCAAAGTACAGCATTTACACGATCTCCCCTGCTGGGTGCATTCCCAGCAAGTGCTTGCTGCCCATGTTGTCTCAAGCGAACCCAGCGTTGCAGCACCAGCCTCCGCCTTCACGGATTCAAGAGCCAGCTCCTGATCCGGGCCAGTTGGGTTTCGGTCTGGTCGCCCTGGACCTGGAATGTATCCATGATCACAAGCATGGCAGCTACGCGGCCATGAACTGGCATGAAACATCGGACCAATGGTCATGGAAGGCAAGGTGCCAGATCATCGAGCTGGGAGCAGTCAACCTGGTCACGGGCGAGTCGCTTCTGCTGAGGAGCCGACCAGAGTTTTCGTGGGACGATGTGAAGTCGGCGGCCACAAGGCTATTTGCCGAACACAGCGGCCACAAAGCTATTGTTTGTGATCAAGGGCTGCCGCTTTTCGCGCAGCTGTGGCCCAGCCACGTGGTGCCCTTCCTGCAGCGGGCTGCCGGCTGCACGGGCAAGGTGGTGCTCATTGCACACAACGGGGACCGTTTCGATCATTTCGTTCTCAGCAAAGAGATCACCCGGCTTGGTCTGGACATGCGCTGCTGTCCGCAGCTGATCTCTGCCGACCCGGTGGCGACGCTGACGCCCGGCTGTTTTGTCTCAGAACCGGTGTTGGCTTGCAGGTGAAGGGAGCGTGCTGCAAGTTGTGCGTTTGGTCATGCCAATCATGATCCTCCTTAGCATCCCGGTGCTAGCATTGGCAAGAACATGTCGATCTGCATACCCACAGCTGATTCTGTGGCCCAGTGAAAGTAGCTCCACCCACTACACTCACAATACGATTTTAATCCGACGATCATACTCGCAGATGACACACGCGCCTCTTAGAAACTCGAACCCTCAGGCACGTCTACGCTTAGCCCGCTGCCCAGCTAAAATCCGATACCTACCAAGACCAAGACTAGCACTGATTTTAGATGTACATGTTCACCAAGCCCTTATGTGGTACAATCAAACATGAAAGATTCACTGTACAAACTGTCACAGACACATGGACACACCCACCCTCACCCACACCCACACCCCCATCCACACCCGCGCCTGCACCCACACCGACACCCACACATAGGCAAACACACACACACATGCACGTAATACCTTTTCATACACATGTACATGTGTATGTTCATGCATATATATATATATGTATATGTATATACACATACATATACATATCCAACGGACTTGGCATATAGGCATATAGGCAAGGATGTTTAAATATACATACACGTAAGCATGTACATATAACATGTTTATACGCGTACCATACATATACATAAACATATGCATACTATGTATGTCTATGTTCCTGTATGTGATTGTAAGTAAGTGTATGAAATTGGAACTGTATTATACAAATACATGTACATGCCCATATACTCATAAACATGTCCATCCATACATACATACATACATACATAACCTCACATCTGAACATATGTACATGTGCTTATACATATCCATATGCGTAGGCATATGCATAATTTAGATGGTCACACATGCACATGTACATACACATGTACAAGCACATATTCACGCGCACACACACACATACATGCATTTACACTTACACATACACATACACACGCACATCACAATCAAAAACATACATTCATATATTTAGGTATGAGTATCTAACTAATTATCTATGTACATATATATATATACATATCTGTGATACACTGCCTCAATCCCTCTTCGCGCACGTCCGCGCGCGTGTGTGTGTGTGTTGTGGGTGGGTGGGGGGGGTGAGTGTGTGTGTGTGTGAGTGTGTGTCTGTGTGTGTGTGTGTCTGCGCAGCAGCCCAAATCGAGGACCAGGCCTGCCTGTCAATGTGACTTAAGAGAACCGTTGTGCGATGGCTTTGAGAACCCTGAGGGAACAGCACTTCGTGCTTGTCCGCTTGTGTGATCCCTGACTTCTCAGGAAGAAGAGGTTCAACAACCACGAGATTCAGCGACTCTACGGCCAGCCCGGTGGTCTGATGCTACAGCAGATGCATACAAATTTCGTGGCGGAACAGAGAGCGGCTGGCCTGCGATCACACCAGGCATTGGACGATGTCCACATGATGCGCGACGTGATTTGCTGTGCACCTTATTTGGCGCCTTCTCTTGCGCAGGACATCTCGCTTGCAGCCCATGGCAGCGAGTTTCCGAACGTGACCTACTCCGTCTGGCAACGGTTTCTACATCCGGTGCCTTGCAGCAAACCTTGTAGCCCCGCTCCTCACGCTTGGTGCCATCCTGTCGTTCAGAGCGTTCTGTTCATACAACCAGGTACAATGACAAGCACAAGCCCTGTTGGCATTGTCAATACAGCACCTCCGCCGCCACCGCAATTTGCAGCTCCCGCCCTCCAACCGCTCCTGCTGCAGCCCACAGCTCAGCACCCTTCCGAGCCCCAGCAGGAGGTCCAAACCCAGGCCTCCCAGACTGCGTCTTTCCCGTGCAATGCCGGTCCTCCGCCTCCATCGCCGTCCCCAGCCAGCAGCGCGAGCGACCATCTTCCCAAGCAACATGTTGCAGATGCAGAAGCGAGCTCCGGAGGCGAAAGCCGTCGCAGTAGTTCCGGCAGCATCGCCGGCGTCGCTGACAACCACCCCAGCTCCAGCCAAGGCAAGGGCGCTGGCAAGGTGGAGGACAAAGGAAAGGGCGGAAAGGGCGGAAAGGGCAAGACAGGCAAACCCCAGCCCAACCAGCAGCACCAGCTCCGCTATGCAGAAGGGTGGTGGCTTGGCATGGCTTGGCAAGACATCTAGCGAAGCATGTGAGCGCAATGGTGTATACCTGCAGTCTTTAGTATAGGCATGATGCCATCGTCCTACTTTATGTCTTTGCTGCACTGTTATCTGAGACGAAAAAAGGATGTCTGAATGCTGAGGTGGGATCCTGATGCGAACAATTGGGACCATGCCTGGGCTGGTGCCTGGTGGGGTTACCCTAGCTACGACGAATACTGGGCCTGGGCAAGTGGCTATGGCCAGCATCGGCCAAGGGGCCGGGCCAACCGCAACAATCGCCGCCGGCCCGCCCAGAGACCGGCGAATCAGGAACCCGCAAGTGAAAGTGTCACAAACGAGCCTGTAGCCTGGCAAAGGTCAGCATCGACAGTTCGGGTCTTATTCTTTGTGGGACAGGCCCTTGATTAGGAATTATATCTATGGTGCCCCTTGCTCAGGCGCCGGACGCGCCGAAAACCAGCAAGGAGATCGGGACTCTTAATTGGCAGTGAGCTGCAGGCAGCTGGCGACCTGTTCAGACAAACCTCGTCAAGTCCACCGAGGCTGGGCAAGTTGAGTTTGTGTTTGTTTTCAACTTGCTTGTTTTTATTGTTAAGCCCCTATGTGAGTCGACGCTGCCCATCTGAAAAGCTTCTTGCATCCCCCGCGGCCATACTATGCTAAACCCTTCATAGTCATAGGGTACCTTTTACTATACAGTGTTGCGCGGGATGTGGAAAGGACATTACCAGGACCCTAAACCTTAAAACCTAAACCGTACAATCACCAGACCTTAAATCCTAAACCCTATAAGCACTAATCCTAAACTCCTAAACCCTAAGTCCTAAGCAATATTACAGCCATTTGCCCAGGCCCAGCACGAAGAAACCCTGGGATGCTCGTGGTTGCCCCGAGTGCTCGGGCATATTTAGGGTTTAGGGTTTAGGGTTTAGGGGTTTTGGCCTCTGGGTGCAAATGTACTAGCTATGGCCAGAGCATTTTATCACTTTGTCAGTATAGTTGCACTTGCTTCTTGTTTCATGGCCTTCTGTGGCCGTTTGGCAGCTCCCTCGAAGGGAACGTAATCTTTCGATCCGACTTTATATGGGGCTGGAGATCACCCCCACCGCAACGCCAAAGATTATTCTGCTGCTTGCCTGTAGCGAGATTCTTGTGGGTCTTCATGAAACCATGGTCAGGATCGGTCCAAGTAGACAAGCCCCAGGTGTCATCGAGCAGGGAGACGGGCATTTTGAGATGCTGAGTACTCCTTACCTGCCATCCGTGCGGCCCAGCAGTCACTTGTACTGTTTTTTATTGCAAGAGTGGATCCATCGGGTGTTGTGTAGATGAAGAAGCAACCCGCAGGACATCGACCAGCAGCCGGAGGCCTCATCGCCGAGCTTCGATGGCGGACGCGTGCGGCTGAGGCAAGATGTGGCATGCCGCAGCTTTCGGCGTGTAGAGAATTAGGGTCCAAGGGCTGCAGTGTTCAAATGAGAGCGAGGTGAAACTTCAGACTTTGACAATGGTATCATGAATTTCCGTGGCGTTTTCCGACACGGCAGCTCATGATTCATACGTTGGCTGGGGGGGAGGAGTTGTGTCTTGTTTTGGCAGTAGTTCTTGTCTTATTTGGCGCCGATGCTGGTGCAATATCTTGTGGCGGCACTTCGATGTTCCTACATTACAAGTAGCTAGTAGTTTATCAGCATCTGCGAGCATTGCTGACTGCCACTTGTGTTGCTGATGGTGCTTCGGAAACTTGAGACTGCAGAACTACTTGATCTGGATCTCGATGCCGCGCTGCATGCGCAGGTGCCGTATAATTTGACGCTCCGCCGGGGGCCTGGACTGCCGTTGCAGTTTCCGTGTTGGCGTTGTATTTGTTTGGCTTGCAAGCATTGCGGCTGCAGGGTTGGGACTTTAGTGTAAAGGGTTGAGCAAGCAGAGAAAGAGCACAGAAGGTGGTGAAAGGCAAGCCTGCATGGAAGCACAGTGGTAGCTCCATCATGGACCATAGATGCTCACATCCCCCTTCGTTGTCAGGTTGCGTGTTCGTGTAAATAGTTTTGCAAGATCACTTCTAGTCCAGCTGTCAAAGTTGCCATCGCTATGATAAAAAGCTGCAGTGCTTCAGCTCCCCTACACACGGTGCGGCGGGGACGACGCGACGACCACGACCCGAAAAGGACGACGACTGCAATAGACTGCGACTACACCGACGACGACTGCGACTACGAGAAATCAACAATCATCGGGCGGTATTCCTAGCGGGGCAACAGGGAGTAAAGATGAAGATCGGGACCACCACCGCGAGCACACAAAGACGGTCAAGCTTATGATGACGAGCAAGGTGATGGTGGTGATGGTGCTGGGTTTGGTGGTGTTCCTGGTGATGGCGGCGGCCGTGGGGTGACGATGATCATCAACATATTCTTACTTTTGCTTTAATTTAAAATATCCTCCGCCACCATCACCATCTTGTTGCCCGTCATGAACACCATCAAGAGCCGTTTGTGTAGTATGTAACGCTTCGTGTTTGCACTGATGGTGCTTCTGCGATGCCAATTGTGGTTCGATCATGGCGTTACTGTTGTGGAGGTGATGGTGATCATGACCATGATGATGAAAATCATGGTTTTGATAGCGATCATGATCCCCCATGCTGCTGGTGATGTTGTTGATTGTGATGGTTTCGATGATGGGGCCGAGGAAGATGGATGTGAAGAATATGAGGATGATGACGATGGTGATGATGATGCCGACGATGCTGTGCTGATGTTGATGATATGATGATGTTGAATATGACGATGATGATGACGCAACAAATGAGTTATAGCAATTCTTACAAGCATGTGTGTTATCCTTGCTGGACGTTCCACTAGCATGCGGCATGGGCAGTGACAGTCGGCAGTCTTCATACTGTGATCATTTATGGCAGGATTGCACTTGTCCTTTGCATCCGCGCCCAAACAGTTCACGAAGATCCATGCACGAGCCCGAATGACTCCCCGACATTGCCGAACGGTGTCTGATCCGGGTTTTCCGCAGTTTGCCCAAGGCCTGGATGTCGGCGTGGAGACCTTCCGCCCTGCGAGCTTCCGAATTCAACATGGCGGCCCTGCATCTGGAGACCGCCAACGACGCTGCAATCTTGGGTTCGTATTTCTTTAGCGGCATACATCGAGGACATATTCCGGCCCCAGTGCCCTCATGTCTGATCCAGCTCCGCTGCTATTCGCTCTGCTACGGCTGACCGATGCGCCGCAGCCGATTTCAGGTTTCATTGCATAAGACTACAATCCTGTTTCACGCTTTCGTGCCAAGTCGTATCATTGTGGCCGGCCATGTCGTTGAAGCCAAAAATGTAACTTGAAAGCTTCCACATGCAAACACGCAAACACACACACACACACGCACACAAACACACACACACACACACGCGCGCCCGCGCACACACACACACACATGCACAACGCACGCACAAACGCACACCGACAAACACACAAGCACACAAACAAAGACAGACACACTGACAGACATACGGCACCGTGCGTTTGGCTAGAAGCAGCCAGCTTTCGGCAAAACGCCATGGAGCAATCTTTGCACGTGGTGCTGCTGAGTGGCCAGGCAGCCACTGTCAAGGTGCGACGCAGGAAGGAGGTTTGTCTGGGTTTTGCACAGGTTCATTATGTTTCAAATCGTGGCTTATAGTTATGTTGTTGTGCATGAGGTTTCGCAGCCTCTGGTGGTGAGTAAATTGAGTAGAGGGCGCGAAGCTGCGTTCACTTTATTCTACTTCTCAGGCAATTTATGTAACTCGGATGATGCTTTCTCCGAGGGTCTAGCAGTCTACGAGCGAGGTCCTCGTGGTATTTTCGGTGGGTTTGGATGCCAAGATTCGTCATCGAAGCTGCGACTTTTGAACCTTTTCGGTGTTTACTGTACGGTACGGTAAAATACACTGCATGAAAGAAAGTATAGTGTAGTAAACAGTGTAGTATAGTATGGTATGGTACAGTACAGTACAGTATAGTTTGGTCTAGTCTAGTCTATTGTAGTCTAGTATAGTATAGTACAGTATAATGTAGTATATCAGGTTATAGTAGATCATAGTAAATAGTACAGTATGAATATGTATCCGAAGCCCTGCGTTGGCATTCTGGAGCGTGAGAAGGTTCATGACAGATACGGCTCGGGTGTCTGCCTGTGTCTCTCGAAAGATGTGTGTGATTGTGTGTGCATGGGAACACGGAAACCTTTAGTAGCCGAGAACATGATGAGTACTGTTAGTTTTCGGTGGTGATGCCGAATTTGTTTATTCGTATTAGGTGTCGGTGTACACAAGTAGCAAGAAATCACCGCTCAGGTGGCCCCGAACACGCCGCTCTTCGAGGCATCCGGAGCACTCTCAGCTTCAATGCTCGGGGAATTGTCAACCCTGAATGCTCTTGAACCCTGCAAGTCTAATTTAAACTTCGTCTGCGTCCTGAGTCATAGAGTTCCCGTGCCAAATCCCCAGCCCTACGCCCAAGCTCTACACTCCAGGAGCCCCGATCCGAAGCTCCAACTCACAACTACCTCGATTTTTCGACCAGCAACTCCGCGGAGTCTGAAACTTAGCTAGGCAGATATGGGGCAGGAACTTGTAGTTGGCTACTAGCCATATATTCCCTTCAAACTCCTTCTCATTAAGATCGAGTCCCCTGTACCTTAAATCCTCACTCACACTGGTTAGGTAATCGGAGCCCTTCGGAAAGCAGGTGAAATGGCAGGCCCAACAGGCCTTGAATTGCCGCCTAGATGTTCTCGCACCATGGCTTTGACAAAGAGTGCTTTCGAGGTTGAGAGGTGGTATGTCCGAGTTTGGGGTCTAGACTCATGGCGTTGTACTTAGTGTTTGGGGGTGTAAGGTTTCGGGTGCAGAAGGAGTTGCAGCCGTTTGAGGCGAAAAGGACGGACAGTTTAGGCATAGATTGCAGGTTTGGGTTCATACGTTTCATGAGCCTAACACGGTTTGAGCTCTTGCAGGCTCGGGCTCTTAAGAAGCATCTCGGAGAACGTATTTCTGAATGCATCCTTGCATGCTTTGAATGGTCATGCAAGTTATGCATGGTTCTGGTCTACCTAGGGCAGCAGCATTTCGCAGCATCTTTGATGCTTCCATCAGGAGGACGAGGGAACATGAGAGCCCGTCAGGGCATGCCAGTTAACCCAGCCAGGTGATTCCAGGGTGCCCGACCAGAACATGGGTTTCCAATATTCCACAGCCTCAATGCTGCATATTTCCCGGATGGATGTTGCATATTCGAAGTCCTTAAGCTCCCTTGCTCTCCCGCTTTCACTTTCAGATTCGACAGAGCGGCTGCCGACTTCGGGAAGCCTCCAGCATGGAGGACAGTGTGCGATCAGACAACTTCGGTTACGAAGCCCGGGGCGACAGGCTTGTTGTCTCGTTTATATTGTTCCCTCTCTCTTTCTCTCTCTCTCTCTCTCTTTTTACCTCTCACTCAGGACAACATGTGTGCGTGGGTGTATTGCATCGAACTATACAAGTATGCAAGTTACATCACATCGTCCACACTTCCAGAAAATCATGCAGCCGCAGCTGCAGAAAGTCGACCACGAAGAACGTGGTAGTGATGACATCTTGATTAAACATCAGATTGTCACCAATGCAGAAAAGATCAGACCCCTAAACCCTAACCCCCAAACCCTAAACCCTAAAACCCTACAGGAGAATCTTCCCAAACCCCAGGCGCCCTTAAGTCCCAAACATCAATACACCCCGTACGAAAGGACCCCTTAAGGGAACCCGAACCCCTTAGCGGGCCCTTAAAGGAACCCCTAAGCCGCCCCTTCAAGCACCCCTTAAGGGAGCTCATAGACACAGCCCCAAAGATTACCCGCAGTGGTCGTGTGAGGAGCTGGGGCTCGAGGATGGAGAAACGTTGAGTGCGGCGACTTTGCGGAGGATCGACTTTGGGCCTTTGTTCTCGGGCTTAGATTGGGTTGGCATGGCAAAGCCTCAAATCCAAAGCCCTGCATGTGTTGAAATTTCTTCACTGTATGCAGCACACTGAGCCGCATACTCCCAACCACAAGTCCTGTAGATGCTAACCTTTCTGCCATCCATTCTGATCTCCTGGAAGCATTGTAGTTCAAGTAAGTTAGAACCTCATGCCATGCTTATTATGACCTACGTTTTAGCAGTCAGGACTTATCTTCGAGGTCAAGGACAGCAAGTCCTAATTTGATCCAGTTTGCTTTCTGTTCCTCTCTCGTCGTGACGATGTACGCTTGGGGCAGGCCACCCCCTGCAAACCGCCTGGCGCATGTTGCTCGGACTGTACGTGATCTGGGGAGGATGCAGTTTGCATATCTACTTGTTGCTGGGACGGTGAGAGTCGTGTGTGAGTTGTGGCTCGATCTCAGTTTCGTCGAAACACAACAGCGCCCGGTAGGTTTCCGAGCATCAACAATCAATAGCCCAGAGAGATTAACTTTTGGACGTATGCCGCTTCAATCTGGCCTTCCTGATGACTCTTGCCGTGAACGAGTGCAGTCGGGGCTTCCATTCCATTTGTTGCCTCTGCCAAGCTACTCGCTTCGTTGTAAGGCTTTCGCCGTGGCAAGAGGCATCTTGGACTATGAGAAGTATGGGCGCTTCAGTAACTGAGCATTTAGGGTTCCGGGTGCCGAGTATACATCCCAAACGTAGAATTCTTGTCATAGGGATCCCTTATAGTAAGAACCCCGAAATTTTGCGAGCCGTTTTCCAGAAGCCCTCAGACTTGGAGGTTCGCTCCATCTGGTGAGCATAAGATAAGTGCAGATTCCAGCCTCAATCTGCCGTTAGGACCGTAAGCTGCATGATCTCAGCATGAAGTGGATGTTTCTAGAAAGCTTTCACATTCGAAATCGTCCTCCTGCTCATCATCGTCTTCTTCTTCTTCATAAGCTGCTTGCTTGCGAGTACTCTACTGTCCGGAAGTGCACCATCCATATGCTTAAACATGTACATACATACAGACTTACATAACATAACATTTCATTTCATGCCATTTCCATATCTGCCCACCTTCCTTCCTTCCTTCCTGCCTGCCTACCTACCTACCTACCTACTTACCTACGGATCTACCTACCTATCTACCTACCTACCTACCTACCGACCGACCGACCCCGACCGCCCCCGACCAACCGACCTATGTACGGACAGACAGAGAGACAGAGAGACAGAGAGAGACAGACAGACAGACCGACGGACGGACGGACGGACGGACAGACACACAGACAGACAGACAGACAGACAGACAGACAGACAGACAGACAAGCAATCACGCAAAAACGCAGACAAACATGTTATACATAGTACGTGTATACATACGCCCATGCATACATATACATATACATCACATTCATAAACGAAAATGCATATATATATATACATACGTATACACACACATACATGTACATGTACATGTGTACACATGAATGCATGTATGCACGAATGCATTTCTTCACGCACATAGGCACCAACATCAGACTCGTACCTTGCCAATGTGCATGAAGTTACTGGACTTGCTGATCTATGTGCATGCAAGGATATTACACGTACTAGTTGTACATGCATGCTCAAGCAAGCTTTGACTATCACTACTTCACTACCAATCCGACCCGGAAGCCATGAAATTCCGCCACGTAAGACTTGCTGCCAAGAAACGCCGAACTACATGGAACCTTTGCAGAACCCCTAGTCTTGTCCCGCCTCCCCAACAAAAAACTTCAATTTTGTAAGCCCAAGGGGACGGCTCGCTGGTCGTTTGGGGCAACCGGTCATTGGGCGGGGATTCCACCGAAGTGCAGGACTTGTGTGCGTGTTTTGGCGGTTCCGTGTGTACGGTGTACGTTTCAGGTGTAGTGTTCTTCTCACGTCTTTTTCTGTGATGATTACAGTGATTGTTTCCACTGTGGTTGAAGAACAGCAACAGAAGCATTAGTCATGATAATGGAGGACTGTCGAACATCCTACACAATTAGCAGGACCCACTAGGGCTTACTGAGCACGGTAGTAACGTTTAGTCAGGTTGGACATGATGAAGGTTGTGAACCGCATTTTGTCCACACGATATAGTTCTGATATAGATATAAGGGTATAGCTACCGCTGGTTAAGGGGTCCAGGACGAGACGGCCTAGTATGTGGTCACCAACATTTGCCTTAGGATGTTCGACAACGGGTGCCTGTTTCCGATCAGGTTTCTCCATGGAATCCGAGGTTTTCCCCCTCACGCTACCTCAGCTGCTGTCTCCTACACGCTACGATGAAGATTGATCTTGAGACCAGGAACTTAACACCGACCCAACTGCTGATCCGTTATAACCGTTGCCGCAAACCCTCCCCGGTTCTGACTTGAGCCACAGAGGAGCAGCTGAAAGACGTGGAGGATGTGACCTTCTCTCATGCAGCAACCTAGCCAAAGATGGTAGGGTTGGAGGTTTCAGGCTTTGACAGGTATACATTTGAATCTAATAAGCAAAAAAGCAGCACCAAACACTAAAACTCTAAACCCCCGGACGCCCCAAAATCCAAATATCGATATGCCCTGGACCCGAAAGCGTCTCCGGTGTTGGATTTAAAGCTTCGGTGGCCCGCCAGAAGCACCAGCAATCAAAGGTCGAAAGGGTTCCATCGCGATTTCGATTTCAGGCTCGGAGCCCTGTGAAGATGGATGGATGGATGGATGATAGCGACCGGGGTGTTCAGCCATGGGTCAGGCGTCATCCCTCCCGCCTTCCCAGCCCCTCCGAAGTCGTCATCGGGGCTTCAGTTGGAGTTCAGGCTCCCAACCCCGGAGAAAGGCATCCAGCAACAGCGTTCAAGCACATCCATCCTCACCATGACCCGCGTCCGCTCTCCGAAGCGATATTGTCTGCTAAGACAGTCGTGGTTCCTCGTGAGGGTGCACTATCCCATGTCATACACCGGAACACCCCCACCTGGCAGACGGAGTCACCCGACTCCCACATGCTATCCTTCACATTCACCCTCACATGGGTCAAAGCCACTGGCACTCAGAGTTGTGCTGAGGCAGTGTTGAGAATCTTGGCAATGCTGCAAGGGCTCAGGTGCTTTCTTGGATGCCGTGCCCCCCTAAACCCTAAACCCCAAACCCTAACCCCTAAGCCCCAAACCGACAGCACCTGTACCCGTGCTTTTGGACATCCTGAGGCGGCAGCGGCACGCTTGGCGAATGGCCGAGTGGTCACTTGGGGAGACAAGCGACACTCTGGCTGTGATGCAAGCTTCTTTATTGGGGTTTAGGAGCTATATAGGGAGCTTTTCGAGGTTGGGGTACTAGTACTACTACTACTACTACTACTACTACTACTCCTGCTACTACTACTTCCACTACTACTACTACTACTACTACTACTACTACTACTTCTCCTGCCACTACTACTACTACTACTACTACTACTACTACTACTTCCACTACTACTACTACTACTACTACTACTGCTACTACTTCTCCTACTACTACTACTACTACTACTACTACACTACTACACTGCTACTACTACTACTACTACTACTACTACTACTACTACTACTTTTACTACTACCACTACCACTAGCACTACCACTACCACTACCACTACCACTACCACTACCACTACCACTACCACTACTACTACTACTACTACCACCACTACTATATACTACCACTACGACCACGACGACGACGACGACT
>CAJNJA010054574.1:0-24789 GCA_905231915.1 Symbiodinium necroappetens | reverse complement strand
CCATCCATCCATCAATCCATCCATTCATCCATCCATCCATACATCCATCCAGGCATCTATTCAAAAATCCATCCATCCATCCATCCACCCACCCACCCACCCACCCACCCAACCACCCCAACCATCCACTCATCCATCCATCCATCCATGCATCCATCCATGCATCCATCATCCATCCGTCCATCGATGCATCCTGTGTCAGTGCGTCCTTGCATTCATCCATCGATCCATCGATCCATCCATCCATCCATCCATCCATCCATCAACCCATCAATCCATCAATCCATCCATCCACCCATGCATCCATCGGTGCATTCATACAAGGTCAGATGGACAAATACACAAACCTGCAGGCAAGTAGACACACATACATGCATGCACGCATGCCTGCATACATAAGAAATGTATGCACGGTGCAAAATACTCAATGTTCGTATTTTGCCATGTGCATATGTATGCATGCATGCATGTATTCACATGAATGAATGAATGAATGAATGAATGAATGAATGAATGAATGAATGAATGAACGTATGTATGTATGTTTGTTTGTTTGTATGTACGTACATATGTATGCTTGCTTGTCTGTATACAACAGGTTTTAAGCATATGTGTGTACATACATGTACATCTAGCAGTTACTTCAGGCATATGTATGCATATACATACATGTTCTTCATTCCTGTACAGATACGTTCTTATACACATAGCAGCATAGTTCAATATAGATCCTTGCGAATAAATTTGTGTTCGCCATCATCACCATCATTGATGGGACCGTGCGAACCGGTGCATATATACTTTTGTGTATGCATGCAAGTGGGTCTCGGTGTGCATCTATAACTATATATTATATCAACCCACATATACATAGAAACCTTATGACCATGTGTCAACTGTGAATTTACGCCTGTTCATGTCTACGTTCCTGCAATAACGAAAGGTTGAAACATTCATGTACATGCATATACGTATACACTTATATAAACTTAAGGGGTTGTATTAAGTCGATGTGCATGTAACTCTCTTTTTGTCCACATGTATGTGTGTGTGAGCGTATGCAAGTGCAAATATAGATGTGCATGTAGATGTAGATGTAGATATAGACGTAGAATGACGTAGACATAGATGTAGATGTAGATATTAGGATATAGATGCAGCCTTCTCCATGTGGCCATGTATATCTTACTTGCAGATCTATGTATTGACCTGCTTCGTTTCGGTGAAGTTGTTCTTTTTTGTGGTTTCGCTTCCCCGATCTCCAAGTCAACTCAAGCCGAAGCTCTTCGCAGTGCCCGGCGTCAATGACTTAGGTCTACACTCCCAGGGTTGGGTTTCAGGCTTCCATGCCGGGTTGCTCATGGCTAAAACTCAGCAGTGATTCCAGATGGCACGCTGGGAATCCGCACTTTTGCGAAGAGAGCCAGTGAGAAACGTCTTTTCCCTCCTGCATGGTGGCTTTACTTTGCATTGATGCTGACATTGTGCACCTTTTGGGCTTTGGATGGTAAACCACATGAAGGGACACCCGACACCGAACACACACCGCGTTTTGTACCCCTTGGAGATGCTTCAAGCTTGGGGATTTGAGTTTGTGCTTCAGGCTATCATCTTTTGCGGGTCAGGGGGAGAGCCGTAAGCGTAAGCTGCGAGCCTTGGGCCGGAGATGTGTGGTGCCATGTTGTGCCTGTGCCTAGCTCGGAAGATCGCGCCTCCTTCCGCACATCGCTGATGAAGGAGTTCTGGGCTGTCTTCCTTTGGTGCACACAGTGCAGCTGCAGCAGGAGTATGTCGTAGTGGCAGTGGTAAGTAGTGATGGTAACATCGGCAGCAGCAGCAGCAGCAGCAGCAGCAACAGTAGCAGTAGTTGTTGTTGTAGTTGTAGTTGCACTTGCTACACCAGTAGAAATCGCCGCAGTAGTTGCAGTTGCAGTAGTTGCAGTTGTAGTTGCAGCAGTTGCAAACGTTCTTTGACAAGTGCAGCCATAAGTTTTGATCCCCTGCCAGAACCATGTTAAAAGAAAGCAACAAGCTCACAACCAAGAGCTCCAAGAACCTACGACCTGATAACCAGCAACCAACCGCCAAATGAGAAGACATGCTAAACCCAGTACATGGTCAACTAAGCTTCATCAACACCAACATCGTGATCTTGCTCAGTCCGGCGCTTAGTGGGCGAGCGACCCCAATGAAGCGAGTACTCGGAGATCTGCGAAGAAAACCGCTTGTTGTGAAGCTTCGGGGCTCGAGTTCGGGGAATCATGGCTTGGGGCATTTCTGCCCGCCGCTGCTCCTAATCCTACCACCGCTATGGCGAAGACTACGATGTCGGCAAGTACTGAACTGAAACTCTGGCAAGTGCTGACGATGGATGTTGCTGGCGGTGGTTGCAGCAGCTGCGAGGCAGTGGAAAAGTTGTCGTCCTTCTGGCATTAGCATCAGCAACAGTAGTATAGCAGCAGTAGTGGTGGTGGTAGTGGCGTTAGTCGCGGCGGTGGCGGTGGTGGCGGCAATAGCAGCAGCAGCAGCAGCAGCAGAAGCAGAGCAGCCTGACAATGACAATGCACACGACAGAATGACAGCAACAAGCCCTGCAGTAACAGACAAGCCACCTGTATCAAACGGTTCTTGCTGTTGTCGTTGCTAACACGATCCCCATTCTTTCCATTGACTTGTTACAAGCATTGGAGGCACGCCCACCTTCTCCTCGTTCTCAGCTTTGTTGATAGTGATCCGCCCACGCACCTTGCACTGCAAACGATCTTGTAGATGGCTCGGGAATTTGAGGCACTGGGCAGGTTTAAGCCCCTTGTGACCACAGTCGTCGTTCCTGTCAATGCTTCTGTGTCTCCTGTCATGTGCTTAACAACCGCGCGGACGCTTTGTGCACTTACTGGATTTGGTTCACTATCATCACACGTTCCGTTTCTTCCGCAACACACACGCACAGACACGCTGCAATGCACCATACGAGCGAAAGCGGATGCGTGACCACAGATTCGCGAATGCAGATGTGTGTGCAATGGCGCACGCATAAATGCAGCAAGCAGAACTACGACCAGGGTTTCCAGGCTTCGATGCTTTTTTGCAATCACACACACACACACAGTTGCTCTGTAAGCGGGAGAGTAACCCCGATTCCTTGCTGACCATGCGACTGTGTGATTTCGTGCGACCACAATCAGACACCCACAATGCTAGCAAAACCTGACCACGGTTTCCTTGCTTCTGCAGCATGCGCATGCTTGCAATCCGAGTCCTCGCTTCGCTTCTGTAACACACATGTGCTTGCAACAACAAGCGAACACGCATGAACCGAGGGCGGAATCTGTTCGACTGTTGACGAGTTCCTGGCGTTTGCAACAGACAAGCACCGCAAGCAGGGCCGTGGCAACAGCGCAGTCGCTCCCATACAAGCACCGGCAGCACCGCAAGCGAAACAAGCAGCCAAAGTTCCCGTAGTTAGCGTAGTTCTGCAACAAACGTTTTGTGTGCACACGCAATCACCCACCCACAAACAACAAGCCGGATTGCTTCTGAAACACATATATGTGCAGTCACACAAACACAACCTCTGCATGCAGGAACTGTGGCAGCGGGCTTAGCCCTAGTGCAAGAATGTTTCGGGCTGTGGCCATGTCTTTACCACCATCCTCATCCTCGAAGCTGAGGCCTCCCGGCTTCACCTGCAAGGAGCACTTGGGGGGAGTCTCGGAGTTGTTGCAATCCAGGGTGTAACACGAGGACTCATTCAAAAGGGTTGAAATACTACAGAGAGCGTGACATAGCGTGACTCTGTAGCGTTATTGTCATGGCTGTTGCGACGTGTGTGACCATGATGATACCAATCCTTGCCTTCGGCAACGCAGCGTCGCGGAGCAGAAGGGAGCCCGGGCTAGAGTACCTCGGGTTTTCAATCTGGAACCGAACTCACAGGCTCGTTTTTGTGTGGGGACACCAAAAAACTAGCTACACTATGGCAACGAACTCCGCAGCAACAACCTGGTGCGAGCCGTGCGTTGCAAGCGATACTGACTTCCCTTGCAGATACATCAGCAACATTCACTGCAGAAATATTGGATTTTGCATGTCGTGAGACAACAAACATTCATGGAAATGATATATACGGCCATGTTGTTGAAATAAAAGAAGCAAAAAACACGGACAAGCACCGTATCGACCCGAAACTCGTGACATCTCGTGGCCATCAGGAATGACATGTTCTACAGACTCTGAGGGCTTTATTAGGCAACAGATTCGGGCCGGGCTGCATGTGCATGGGTTAGGATTGGGATCGACAGTGCATGTCACGTCGGAATTGTAACGATTGTCTGATGACATGCCGTAGTCAAACGAGGAAGGATGTTGCGGAATCCTCCAGGAATCTCGCACCGGACGAAGTATCTTCAAACGATTCTCAGGGTCTCATGTCGTTTCCGTGTGCAGCTCCAGATCCTGAGGCCCTCGCTCGCCGTAGGCATTGCGGGAGAAAACTAACAGGTGCGTGGCACCTGCTGAGGGCTCAGATCTTCGGTCAGCTACAATAGGCTGACAATTAGTTTGCATGCTTAGCGGCTTAGCTCTTGCGTGCATCTTTCTCCCAATCTTCCTACAACCTGCTACCATACTTCAAGCGCTGACCGGTAAGGCGAAGGTCTCCAAGCCCACTGAAACCCTAAACTTCCTAAACTCTAACCTGTCAATCGGGCTCTGGGCGCCCTCCGGGATGCGGCTGTTTGGCGGGAGCCGCAACTCCACATCCAGGCCACTGGAGCTGACCTCAGCTTGGAGCGGGCTCGGGATAGCAGGGCTCTGACTTTCGGGAGTGCTTCTCAGAAGGATCTTGATTCCGGAGTCTGCGATTTGATGGTTTTTGCTGCAGCCTTGGGCCTGAAAGGCCACACTGATTTTGAGCCAGCTGGTCTCGTTCCAATCCTGCCACTTGCCGCCGTTTGCCTCAGTCCATCCGCTTCCTTGGGGTTTCCATCCTGTCTGGGCTGAAGAAGAATCCCCTCTGGTCCACCGGTAGCGATGGGGGGTCTCTGAGCTTTCCTTGGGTTCGTCGAAGACCTGATAACCAGCCTGAACCAAACCACTCCTCGAAATCCAGGGGCCCAGAAAAGGTCAAGTCCTGAAGACCGAAAACCCTCTGCGCTAGGGAGACCTCCCCGAGCAGCATCTCCTTGCCCTCCGGAGACTCCAGCTTCGCCGAGTCGCTCTGGAAGCAGGCTTTGGATGCGTTGGGAATTCGGAAAGTGTAGGGCTTTGAGTTTTGAGTTCGGAGGGCTAATATTCATAGGGGTTTGGCTAGTTTACGGTCTCGGGTTTCAGGCGTTGCTGGTTTTGGCGCTTGCGGGCTTTGCTTGGAGCTTGGCAGGGAATGCCTGGCTTTCGGGATTTTAGGGGTGTCGGGCTCATCGCCGTTGGATTCTCGCGCTGTTCAGTTCAGGAAACGAGCGGAGGGCTTGCAGACGCTTTCAGGGCTAAGACTATAGACGAGAGAAGACACCCCAAAAGCAAAGAGCCGGGTGTCCAGAACGGCTCCATTTCCCGCAGCCCGCAGCGAGCCTCAGAGTCACCTAGGACCTGGGTCTAGGCTTGGGGTCAAGTTCCGAATCAACGTGGAGATCGACAGCTTCCTCGAGGCCACTGATCTCAGAACACATCTCCCAGAGAGAAGCCCTTTAGCCGTGAAGAGACCTTCACTGCCCGGCTGCGTGATCTGCCTTTTCGTCACGGCCTCTGTTGGAAGCGAAACCCTGGCGCAGATTCAGCAGCGCCATGGCGAAGTCCGTGAGGAAGATGAAGCGCATCTCCTTGGAGAAGCGGACGTGCAGCTGCCGTGGCGCCGTACCCGTGGCAAGGCGCGTATTGAAGAGCCACTGCGAGAAGTGCGCCAGGGCGGCTGCCAGGTACTGAACCGCCGCTCCTTCGCCCAAACCCTGCTTGCCCAGCAGCTTCAGTAGAAACAGCAACATCCAGCCGGCATTCATGCCTCCCAGAAACCGCATCGTGTAGACCGCAACCTCCGTGACTGCATCCGGGCTCGGAGCGCTCCTGAGAAGATTCCGTCGAGTGAATCCGCGGGCACCCAGGACGAAGGTGCCGGCCGCCGCGCCGAACCAGACGACGTTCAGGCCGTCCACCACACGCTCCATAGCTTTGTGAAAAGGTGGCATTGTCATCAGTATCAGTAGTATCAATGGTCGGAACATTGACAAGGTGGTCATTGATCTGATGATTGCTGCAATTCCATCTACCAGTTTGGCCGTTGTTCACAATGAAAGATGCCTAGAACAGGTCCTTAGCCATAGGCGCCCCATTCGTCACAGGTTTAGGTTCAGGGATCCCCTGCCTTCGGCAACTCCCTATTCGAGGGACTTCAGTGTGGTGTGTAACTCAACCATCAGGTATCGCGTCTGAAGTTATAGGGAGGAGGCAGCCCTCTCAAAGGAAGGCATCTGAGTCCTCTGGTCAAGGTCTTGGGCCTGGGCTCACTGAGTGCGAGCATGGCCAGGCAATCGCTCAACCAGGAGCGATAACCTCTCTAGACCTCACAGGTTTAACTGGTTTAACCCCAACCACATGTTTGAATAGGCCCTAAACCTTGACCCCGATAAACCACTGAAACTCCAAACCCTCAAAAGGCCGAACAGAAGTTTCCGGATCTCTTCGCCTTCTCAAACTTCTTGGATGTAAGCCTGCTGATCGTCCACAGAATGTCCACAGAGCATCTTGCAATCACTTAGCATTACCACCCCACATTTAACATCAATGTACATCTTCATAGCACCATCTTTCAGACGGGATCAACACGTTCGTATCCACCATCGTCATCATCGTCATCATCATCATCATCATCACTATTCAAATTCACATCTAGATTCTAGATCATCAT
Organism: Symbiodinium necroappetens; assembly: GCA_905231915.1. Lineage (NCBI taxonomy): Eukaryota > Dinophyceae > Suessiales > Symbiodiniaceae > Symbiodinium > Symbiodinium necroappetens. The sequence goes on along the minus strand of CAJNJA010054574.1, from coordinate 17,891 downwards.
CCCAACACCATTCAGCATCAGCACCAGCATTTTCGCCATGTCTAAAATAGCCCTAGCCTCGAAGAGGAACTCCCAAATCCCTCACGTGCACCTCTTCTACTGCAGTGCACCGCCTGCCTTGCCCCAGAACACGGCATAGGTGTCGACGTCGAAGTCATTCCGGGCCTGGCGGAGACTTGGAACTCTCGGTGCGTTTTATAGACCTCTAAACCCTCAACCCTGCACACCTGAACCCTACAGTGAGCCCCAAGCCGCATCCCAGATCAGCCTTGTGGATCTTCACCTCGCCACTGAGCTGGTTTTCATCCATGTCGGCGTCCTATGGTCAATCGATGGTTAACCGTTGCACTGGGTTCAGCTCCCAGGGCAGCAGCTTCAAAGCAGATTCCGTTCGAAGGTAAAGAAACTCACCGACCCAACTCGACCGTCGTCAGGCTCCGAGCAAGCCAATATCAATAACATCTCGCGTCCCTCGCACGGGTCCTGGAAGCTAAGGGATGCCTTTGCGAAGGCTGCAGTCCCAGGTCGCCAAGTTGATTCTTTCTTCTAACTGTATTCAGGGATCCTGAAATCAAGAATCCTTCTACGTCGGCTACATGAAGGTCCGCTGTTCTCGCCAATCTCTTCGTCATAACGATGTCTGCATGTGTGCAGCAAGACGAATCATACAAACACTATACAAACAGCTCCATCAGCTCTGCTTGCAGTGCACACAACAGAGATGCAAACGACTGTGTACACAAACACGCAGAGCTGTAAGTTTGTCTGCCGCGTGCTCGACAAGGGGAGACGAGCCGTTGGAGAGGCAAGCAAGCCGTCGAATAGCTAAGTTGTTAACAACTACCTAATCCTGCTACATGCGACATCGCATCCCAGTGCATTCATCATCAAACGTCATGAAAAGTAGTTTGCTCCCTGTCTCTCTACCTTCTGCCCAGCCTTCTCGGTGGGCTTGCCGGCGCACAGGTTGGCCTGGTCATCAGCAGCTTAGCTTTATCAGCTCAACAACACGCACTAGTTGGTCCGCACGAAGCTAGTCTAGGGCTTACAAGATCAAGAGCATCAAAGGAATCTTGATTCAGCGTCATCATGACAGGCTCCCTGATGTGCCTTCTCATCGGGCTCTGACTTTCCAGGGCACTGGGTGCAGGCATCTGACCTGACAATTCTTGGAACTCGTGTGAACCTTGACGTAGGAAAGCCTAGGGCCTAGGGCAGAGTATATATCCAATCAAAAAGGAAACGGTGGGTACCTACACTGAGAGAAAAGCCAAACAACATTCAAACCCAAAAGAAAATGAAGCGACGGCACTAGGAACAACAATCGTGTACAATCGTAAGGTCGACAAAGACAGCTTTTCCCCAACAGCTGCAAACAAACGGAGTGGCAATGGTAACAGAAATAGAAGGCCTGCACTGTGAGATTTTTGTCGATAAACAAGATCACAATGCATGTAATCACCATCGTAGTTTCAACAATCCATGAAGGGTTGCTGCTTGAAGTCTCCTCAGACGTAGCATTGGGGATCCAGGACATTCCAAGATTGCAGCGTCCACAGATCATCTCCCGAGAAGGGCCGCAGAATAATCATGGTCAGGATCACAGCTCTGTCTACTGCTGCGTCGTCAACTCAGCTCCCGTCGCACAAAATACATTGAAGACTCAGTGATGCAGCTGATAGATAAATTTGTTCTAGTTCTGGGTTTCGGGAAAATCGCAATGGCCATGCAACCGGCAATGTATCGCCAAGGCTGCCACTTCTTGCAGGTGTCTGTTGCCATGCAGTACCTTACACGATCCGCAACCCCGACGCATGGGAGATTGGGCCTTCGGCGGTCAATAGCTACGCTGCACATCGGATAAGAATGACATCGCATGATGCCAGTGGCCTTCTGACGTCGAAACCAACCGGACCACCGCTTCCTCATCCAAGGAACAGCTAACCGGTAACAGTTTACCCCGGTAGCCTACACCCAGACATGCCCTGCAGCTTAAACTGAACGCTAATGCAGCAAGCATTGTTCTCGAGCTTGCGGAGTGGCGCGCTCACTGTCTGTAACTCAGTATATTCTGAGGCCCGCACAGCTTCCCCATCTGGCCGCAGGACACCGGTGAGTTGGTCACAGAGCTGAGGCCAGAAAGGCTGGAGTCCAGCTTCTCCTCATCACAGAATGATTTACGACCCTGCCAGTCAAGACCTCAGCAAAATATTGATACAGCTACCAGTGGAAATTTTAAGAGTCCGGGATTCGAAGAATATGCCTGTGCTTTCGTGCTTTCTGGCTTTAGAGTCTTGCATTAGGGAATCGTCGCTAGTAGTCTTTAGTTGTCGGCTTGACAAATGGCAGCATACGGCATCCTTTCAATTTCGAGCGTCTGGCCTGGATTCTGGAGGTTGTTGTAGAGTCTCGGACCGTAGAGAATCAATCGGACTATCACGCTCGTGCTTCACTCAAGCTGTAGGTGGCCCATTCGCCATCAGTAGAAACCGCGACTCAGCCCGCTCACCTTTTCCATCAAGCTTTTCAGGAATACCGTTTCTGGGTGTACAGACACAGCCCCGGGCTCCTGCATCTCCATCCAAAGGTGCATGTTGCCGATCTTGGTCTTCTTGTCTACTAAGAGTCGTGGCCACTTCCTGCCAAAGCAACGACGAATCAAACATTTTAAGTTGAGGGCTTTGGCCCACTACTGACAAACCTGGATGCCTGTAGTATAACAATAACAACAATATCAATCGAAACTGCAGTAACAAGGTTAAGATCGGCAAATGTACACAACTGGGAATAGTTTGTGTAGAAGTACCAGTCTATAGTTATTTACAGCTCTGCCTACTTACTTCGCATTCTACACATGCATGCCTCAAACCCCTTTAGAACACTCAAAAACCGACGCGGAACGAACTGGCGAGAAAAAAGTCCTTATGGAAGAGCAATCAAGTGGATCTTTGCAAGGAAAAGCGGGCTACCATGCTCGTGTATTCAGATATGCTCTTATATGCTAACATTACTCTGATAGGATTTTGTACGGTAGCATACTGCCGTTCTGTAGCCCCATGACCGTTTGTAAGTGGTTCAAACGGTCTTGTCAGATGAACTTGATTTCAAACGGGGGGCCGGTCCAAGATTTAACATCGAACGTGCACCAGAATCTGCTGCCTGGATCTTCGATCTTAAAATTCGGCTCCCGAATGATGTTAACTGTTAAATCGTTGACTGGTTCACAATCGGGGACATTCAGAAGTCTTTTCGTGCAGCAGGAAAGCTATCTATACACAAGGAACTTGCCCCAGAAGCAACAGAAGTCCTACGTAACTGTATCATAGTACTGACATAGCCAAGACATGGAACATTAAACTCATGTCAGTACGAATGGTAACAAAGCCGATCCGAAGACACCAAATGCCCGCGCCCCTTTCCACAATGATGAAAGAGACTGATTTAGAAAGGAGAAAAAGAAGCGATCATCGTAAGGAACACATCAGGAAAGATAAAAACTCGAGGCGCCCACATGGCTGGGACTTGGATCACATGGCGAAGCAAGATTTGAGAGCATTGCTTCTTTAGGGCGATATCGGTTGAAAGGGCCTCGGCCACCGCTTCCGCAGGGTGACGCTGAGCTTGCCGACCTGATCTCGGGTTTAAAAGCCGTAAGTTCCGTGTGGTCCCGCGTAGTACTGAGAGTACAGGATATGTAGAAACTCGTTCAAGCTTGTTGGCCCTCGAACTTCTGAAAAACCACCTTCTCTGAGTTGTATACTATGATGAACGAGAGCATTCTCTACAAAGAGAACCAAGATTATCATATACTGTTATGCACCGCTACAATCTGTTCAACAACAGAGCCCCGAACCGCAGAAACCGATTCTTGAAACCTTGAACGCGTAAGTACGGCAAAGCCTTCGGACACTTGAAAAAAGTGTACATGCCACACATACGCAAAACACACACATGTATGTATATATATATGCATATATACATACATACATACATACATACATACATACATGTGTATCTATATATATATATATCATGTGATATGTGAGTGCATGTGCAGATATGTATGTATGAGTGTGTATGTATATATAGATATGTGTGTGTATGTATGTATACAAATATTAATGCAGGCATGCATTTGCTTATTTAGTGTTGATTTGTATGTATGTATGTCTGTATGTATGTCTGTATGTATGTATGTATGTCTGTCTGTCTGTCTGTCTGTCTGTCTGTCTGTATGTATGTATGTATGTACATATGCATATATATATATACTCAAATATGTGGACGCAGTTCCATACGGCCATACGACGGCAAAACTGGAAGCCCCGTCGAAAGCCCCAAGATGCCACAAGCGTCCGAGCACCCTGGCCGAGGCCGCACTCCAGGAAGAGAGCTGCGCCTGGAGCTGACAAGCAAAGAATATCTTGAAAACGTTGGGTTCCCCTTTGAGTTTGCGGGGTGTGCTGCCTAGGGTGTAGGACCTTTAAGAGTCCAGGATGTTCCGGGTTCAGCGACTAGTAAGGAATTCAGGGTCTAGCTTGTCGTAAAGTCTTTGCGTTGACGGGTGCGGTTGAGGCTTTAGGCTAAAAGCTTTTGGGCAGTTAGGGCCGGTATGATGCCAAGCTTCCATACCCACACATCTATATAATCTAAATCCTAGACACCGAGACCGACGAAGCTTCGGCTGTGACTCAAGCGGGCTGTAATCCCCTCAACCGGCATCTGTGACAGGACCTCTCTTGAGGGTTCATGGTTTGCGCGTGAGGTTTTGATGGGCTTAGGGGTTGGAGAAATACAAGGTCCCGGCATCAATGTTGTCGAAAAGGTTGACGGAAAGGAAGTACTTGTACCTGCAGTTCATCACGTTGACCGCTTTTCCTTCACAGTAGGCGTTAGGGCTACATAGGCATTACCCAGGACAATGGGAACAGGCTTTCTTGTGGCAACAGCCCAACAACCATCACCATCCCCACCGTCACACTGTAGTCACCATGACAATCACTACCAGTCACTAGCATGATCAGACCACAACCTCAACCACCACTAGCGCGCACTTGTTGTTGGAATGCTTTCCCAGGCCGGAGAAGTTGAAAACATTTCCCGTCATGTTCACCGACGGGTCAGTGACCTGATGCAGCTTGCGGAGAGGTTGAAGTCTTGGGGCTCCTGGCGGGTGGTCCTAACATTGGCGCGGGGGCACCTGAACCCAAGGATTTTGTCAATACCGTGGTCGGAACAAGGAACAAGGTGACAAGGGGAACTAAAGGGCCTCATGATCAACCGAAGCATCAAAACAATCGCGAGAGTGCTCCTTCGGACATAAAATCAGGCAAAGGCACAAGCCGCAGCGATTTAGGCAATTTAGCAGCCCGTGGGATTTAGGATTGCAGGGTCAGGTGTCAAGGTTTATGCGGCGACGTGACGGCTGAGCCGACACAAACGCGTATCGCCTCCAGCGCTCCCGGCGCATTCCAGCGTACCGTGTACCTGCCAGGGAGGCCTAAGCCTCACACTGATCATCCCAAAGAAAAACTACGGCGGGGGCTACCATTGAGACTTGACTGCGAAACCGTGATCCTTCCTTGGTGCCCGGGCTTTACAGAGAGGAAGATCGCGGTGTCATTCTGTGCCCACTGGAAGGAGGGAGAGACCTTGCCGAAAGCGAGGAGTAAATGGGGTTTAAGGTTGGACGGGAACTGCTCGCGATGCATCCTTTTCTTGATATTCGTTGGCTTTATGAATTGAGCCGATTATGCAAGGCTCCGGGTCCTCACCCATCTGTCAATTTCGAGTTGTGTTGAGGGTTGAGGACCTGCGCGGCTTCGAACCTCTCATGATGGTTTTTGGCGTGCAGAGACTTTCTACGAGATGATGAGCGAAGCTAGACGCTTGCTGACCCCAGGATCTGTTAAAATCTCAATCCAAGATCTCTCCGGAGCCACCCAAGCCCTCTACCACCCGCAAAAAAAAAACAGACAAGAGTCCTGAACCATCCGTTCACCGAACCCTTTATGAGTGCATGGTTTCCAGGTGGGTCTTGCGCCTGCTGCACTTGTCCGTACTTCGGATCTAGCGTCAGGAGAAGCTCATCAGCCTCGTCCTGTGAAGAGTTCGAGTTGCCGCATCCAGATACAAGACAGTCCAAAAAGACTCTGACTCTGCAACCCGGGGAGCTCTTCAAGGCTCATGGCCGGGAGCATGAAGTCTCCTTCCTGGACCCCAAGCTCGAACGAAGTCTCAGTAGAGGTCCTTGAGACTCCGCACAGCCTTCCGCACGGAGAAGGACAAGTCCACCTGGCCGATTCCCCAAAAGTCAAGCCTTGGATGTGGGCTTCCGGCGGTACGAAGCTATCCAAGATCTTTGAAGGATCGACCCAGCGGGGATCCTTTGCATACCCAATGGCCCTAGGGCCGCAAGCAGGCCGTAGGTTTCTGGCATTCAGGGAGTGAGGTGCCAGTCTCTCGGGGCAGAAAGAAAGCCTCTTTTTGTGTGATCTGGCCTTCTGCTCGTGGGACTTGGCCACCAGCTCGCGCGCCAGGGACCACCTCGGAGTTAAAAGCACGAGCAACGAGTTAAAGGAGCGTTGGCAAGAGCCCCAACCAAGGTAGACATACTCAGAAGAACCATGAGGCTGGTAATTCAGGCTATGGCCGGCGATCGTATGAGTTGTAAAACGTCCTGACTTGGCTGAAGATGTTAAGACTTCAGTCCATTGAGACATCGCTGACAAGCCGGAAGCGGTTGAGATGAAATCCTCTTGGAGGACATACGGAACCCGCAATACTGTCTGCCTCCAAGCCTCATAGACTTGTGAAAACTGTGCAAGCACAGAACAGAACCTGCCCCAACCTCACAGCCCAACGCCCTTAGCCACTAACAGTCAACCAACTCCGAACCCGGACCCGAACCCAAACCAAGAGATCCTGAAACTCCGACATCCTGAACCCTCCCATCCTGAAACACTCAACTTTGACGTGCTTTGGAAAGCTGGAGCTCCGGGCCACTGCCGCATCACAACCAGCTCGATGACCTCAGCACAGGAGGTACTGTGGCTTGAAGCTTCGCTTGTTCCCACTCTGCTTGTCGGGCACTATGGATGGTCTGCTCAACGAACTGACATGTTGCGGTCAGCACCAGTATCGCTCCTGTGTGTTTAAGCTTCCTCCGCTCAGAAACAGCCCCTCGAGAAAGCTCACCAGACCCCACCAAACGTTGCCAGGTAGACTCACTGAAACTCTGTCCTCGCACTAAATCGGGGCTCTGCGCAAGACTTGGGGTTCTGGAGAAGTGTCTATGCTAGTGAAGGGCGCTCATTGTGACAAGGTCGCCTCGAAGAGATCATTTGCAAAAAGAAATCGCTGCCATCAGAATCGATTACAACCCGTCCGCCCCGCTCACCCGGCGCCTCCGTCTCCAGCGATTTGATCGCAGCCATGTGCGGCTCCAGCACTTTCCGCGCCTGGGCTCAGACTTTTGCAGATACACCGAAAAAGCCGCGGCCTTTGCAGGCTCAGGGACTTGAGACATGCTCGCGGCCGCTTCTGATGCTTCCTTGTGAGACTTATGGCTAGGTTTGCGGATCTGTTGAGTGGTAACTCGAGCACGGCTGGCCTCCACAGTCAGTCGGGCCTAGGGCCCTTGACCCACTCCGTTGCATCGTCCTGCAGAGCGCCCTGCAGAGCGCCCTGCAAGGTCCTCAACCTTACAACTCGCAGCATCCCCGAAGTCCGAAACAGCGGCTTGGGGACACGGCTTCCGCTTCCACCAGTGTCGCATCTAGCGCCTGTGGCAAAAGCTCCACGACTCTCTTGAGGAAGCTACTATGAAGCCTTGAAACAGCTCCAGTATTTGGTTCATGTCTCGGGCTTCTAGGTCCAGGTCGATCTTCCGGGTCCCCACATTCCGGGTGACCCATTGGATCCCAAAAGACGTCCTTACGGAAGATGACTCTGAATTACACTCTAAGCTGTAGCCAAGGCTTTGAAGGATCACATTCATCTCACAGGACTGACAAAGTAGGCGTCATCCGTCCAATTCACTCATTGCTCCTACTCTGAAATTGCTGCTGCTATTGCTACAGCGACGACACGAGTACGTGCATTGACGATTGCTTCACAGTCCAATGTTCTTATCACACTCCCAGGCTCACCTGCATGAGCGGCGACGAGGAGCCTTTCGCAGCCTGCAGACCGGAAGCCAAAACCAACAAAAGCGCATCCGGCATGACATCAGAAATTATGCACATAGAGATCTTCTGCCCGTGGGAAGGTCTTGCAAGGTGACACAGCAGAGCAAAGACGGGAGCACCTTGATATCATCATCGCTGCAAAGTATCAAGTAGCAGCACAAGTGTTGCTTGTGCCGTTGTGTCAACATCAGCAGCAGCAGCGGCAGCAGCGGCAGCAGCGGCAGCAGCGGCAGCAGCGGCAATACGTGCAATCACACATCTACATAATGACACTAAAACTCGCCAAGAAGCACGTCCCGGAGCAAAACCAGCACAGTATTCTCGAATCCGGAGACAACATGCCGTACATCAAATGCCGACAACAAACCCCAACCCCAAATCTCAAGTGCAGACCCCACAGTGTCCATTTTCCTTTCATGATTGTGAACTGATTAACAGTCACGCTTGATCGAAACTAGCTGCCTTGTTCTGTTCCCGAAACCGCATGGAACTCTGTAGCAGGGAACTCTGTAGCAGGGCCCCAACTGACAAGAAAGGCCTCCAGACCAGACCGAACTTTCCCGGGGACCCGGCTGCAGAACCGAGCGGCACGAGAAGCAGAAGAAACCGCCACATGGCCCTAGCTGCGGAAGATACTTAGTTCGAGCTTGGGGTGCTGGAGTTTGGAATTTCTGGGCGCTCAGAGGATGTTCGCAAGTGATTCCATCGCTGGGCGGTAGAGAGCTTTCAAGCATCTGAAAAAAAGGAGCATCTCTGAATCTCTGACAAAATATGAAACTCGAGTGTTCGGAGTTGCGGCTGTCTAGCCGAGGCATCTGGAATTCAACCCTGCGGCTTTGAAAAGTTCAGCGCTTCAGGCCGTTTAGGACACTGCCAACCAACCTTCTAGCGGATAGACAAATGCTACTGCTAATGACAGGGTTGTGGCATGTAAAGGACATTGCAGCTAGGGGCCGTGCAAGGCGTGCTGAAGACCAAGGACCAAGGTTGCGACAAGTGGCTTTGGGAGTTTTGAGGTATCGGCTCAGACAGGTCTCCCGCATACCACCGTCACACACCATCTCGAGGCCCCAATGTAAGGAGGACACTTCCACCCCTCCCCCACCCCCAATGCTCGGTGAAGCACCGTGGACACAACTCGAACATCTAAAATACGACCTGTTTTGCTACTATGTTGCTTCAGGGTTTGATGAACAAGCACCCCGCCCGCTGGCAGCAACTTTGCTGTCGGTACTACCAACGCTGCTGCATCCTGCTACGTTCATGAATCGATTCACATCGTTACACTGACTGGTCAAGCAAGCTCCCGACTATTGCTGCCACGCAGTCACCTGCTAGTCTTCTTCTGGTGGTTGTACTAGTTCTCGTCGCACACACAATGAAACAAGACAGTGCAGCACTGGGACAACGATGCTGTGGTTGTCACAGAATGTTTATCTTCATTCTTTCTTACTGTCCTTCGAAGACTTTTCCTGTACCCGGTACCCCGGTCCCACAAGCGCCTCCTCAGACTGTGACGGGGTGGATTCATGGTACCAAGAAATGCTGTCAAGTATCTGTCACGCTTTGAGTCTGGGACTGCGAGCTTGGCAACGGGACTCTCGTGTCGTACAAGGGTTGGCTAGTGGCGGCTGCATGCTTATCTTTTACGAACAGGCCAGCCGAAGTTTTCCAGACTTGTGTTGCAGACTGGTCCGCACCCTCGGGACAGTAAGCAGAAATGGCTCGCGGGGCACAGGCACATATATATCGCGGAGCTCGGAGTTTCGAGCTTAAAACCTTTGCCACGCACTACCCCGTGATCATCCAGCCTCGCATTGCAATCTGAGTTTTTCGAATGAACAGTAACAATGACAGAAGTCGCACACAAGAACGGACAAAGTGAGAAAGCCACCTCCTGCTAGACCGCTAGGCCGGCTAGGCCTCTCCCATCGGATCCTCGAAGTCAAAAGCACAGCAAAGCCTACAGGTGCCCCGAGCCGGGGGCATTATGCAGCACATGAAGAAGCCACGCAGCCTTTGGACTCCCCCCTCGATTCAAGGAATGGGGTGTCGGGAAGCCAAACAACCACAGAAACTAACGGTCAGTCATAACTGAGAATCTGAAGGAAAGCACACCACCCGCTATCAATCCTCATCATCATCCGTTCGAGCTCAACACCATTTCTTGCAGCCCAGATATCTGAGGTGTCAAACCGACAGTTTCTGTCTCTCGAGCTAAGAGACTCAAAAGCTCAGTAGCCTGGCACTGCGAGACGTAGGCTCTGCCATACGCCAGTCTGCATGTCCACCTGCCGTTCTCACTTCGGGTCCCACTGAGATCCCCGCATCTTGGTGCTCATTACGACTGTCATGGCTATTTAAGCAGCTATCCCAACGGGGACCACAATCTGGAACAGCCCCTACATGTGGGGGTCTGGTGGCCTGGATCCTGGATTACAAATTTTTGCAAAGACGCATCAGTTGGAAATCCATATTCTGGAACCAATCTGAGCTGTGCACATACAAGTGTGTGCGAGTTTCGCGGACGAAGGTTGGCCGGTGCTTTCCTCCAGCAGAAGCCCTCTCCCAACCGTCCGCTGTTGTAAAGAATTCGATGGGTCGGTCGACCAAGGGAACGTGCAAGGGCTGAATACCAAGCTTTGTCAAAAGCCGGTTCATGACATCAGAATACGAAATCCATTACGATCATGACTTAACTTATTTCTGGCGAACATGACTCGTCCAAGCCTGCTCCAAGCCCAACTACGCACAACGAAGAGCCTGCTGGCCCTATCCCACCCCTGCTGCTCCTCCTGTAGAGGCAGCAAGGTGGGACGCTGGGGCAAGACACGTGGGGCCTCGCAAGTTGATACAATCTAACACCTGGCAGAACGGGCCTTGCCGCCTTGCCTTTCGCTGTTGGCTGCGCAATGCCAGATGCCTTTCTTGGCAAGATAAAAGTTTATAAACTGTCCTCGAAATCGCAATCGCTGTTACAGGTATCACAGGCTTCCAGCTGCAAGGGTGGCGAAGTTGCCACGCAAGCTGATGAGCTCGTCGTAGGTGCCGGACTCGACTAGGCGTCCGTCCGAGAGCACGAAGATCTTGTCCGAGTTTTGGATTGTGGAGAGACGATGGGCCACGGTGATGCTTGTCTTGCCCATCCTTGTCTCCTGCATCGCCTGCTGCACCAGCTTCTCCGACACGGAGTCGAGGGCCGACATGGCCTCGTCCAGGAGCATGAACTGGGGCTCCCGCAACAGCGCCCGGGCGATGGCCACGCGCTGCTTCTGTCCGCCTGAGAGCTTCTCCCCACGGAGTCCGACTCGGTCCGTCCACCTCACTGCACCAGTGTTCACGCCCGACAACACATAGCCACTGCCGCCCCCAAAGACGAAGTCCATGTTGGCCGCCTTCGCTGCTTCGTGCACCTGGGCTTCTGTCGCCTCCGGGTAGCCATACTTCACGTTGTCTTCGAGGCTCATGTCGAAAAGGACAGGCTCCTGGCCCACGACTCCCAGCTGACTGCGCCACCAGGCCACGTTCAAATCCGTCAACTCCACGCCACCGACACGGATGGAGCCGCACTGCGGATCGTAGAAGCGCTGGAGGAGCTGGATCAAAGTCGACTTGCCGCTGCCCGAGAAGCCGACAAAAGCCACCGACTGACCTTTCTCGATGGTCAGGCTGAGCTTCTTCAGCACCCGGACCTGCCAAAGAACTCACGTAACCTTTCCACCTATAAGATCCTACAAGCTTTACTCTGATTACCACTTTGCTGCCTCTGCACTCGACCCTGGCAGCCCCGCCCTGCCTCGGGGCGGTGGGGATACCAGAAGTGCACCTCCTGAAACTGGATCGAGCCGTCCCCGATGCTTTCCACGCGGCCCACGGGTTGCGTGGCATCGATCTTGGAGACCTGGTCCACAAGGCGGAAGACCTCCGCTGCTGCAAGGTAGCCGGAGGCTGAATCAGGGATGTACTGGACGATGGAGCTGACGGACATCACCCCAAAGACCACGCAAAAGAGCGTCAAAAGCACCTCGCCAGCATCGAAACCCCAGGACTGGATGCTCACGGCGCTCATCCAGAAGCCTACCAGGAAGATGATGGGAAAGAGGCTGATGTTCAGAGCCAAGGAAAGGCCCAGCTTCCAACTCTTCGCAGCATTCAGCTCGGTGAGCCTGTTCAGGGAGGCGTCGATGATCTCCAGAGTGCGCTCCTCTGCCCCCAGCGCCCTCACCGTGCGGATGCTGGTCGCAGCCTCCGAGGTGGCGTGCCCGGCCCTGGCGTAGGCCTGCTCGGCCTCAGGCTCGTTCCGGGCGGCGCCCGCTGCCACCACGAAAGCTAAAGCCTCAGCACAACGGATCTCTCACCGCATTAAAAGCCTCCGAATCCTCAAAATATACGCGCCGCTCACACCATCCCAGTCCAACACTAAAGATGGCCGAAACAAGAAGCACCGCAGACGGGCAAGAAGATCAAGGCCGCGCTGGCCAGGACCCAGCAGCCCCAGAAGCTGACGCCAACGGCCAGGAGGCAGGTGAAGAGGGCCCCGGCGGTATTCCCAAGCTGGGGGCACATTGTGGGGTTTCGGCAAGTAACGGCTAGTGGCTAAGAGAGTCACTGTGTCACTGTTATTATGATTCTTTGTGTGGTTTAGCCAGTCAACGAAGTCTGCTCCAGTATGAGGGTGGGGAGCTTTAAACAAAACTTTTGCTTCTCATGCATCCGACCTGAATTCCCAGCATCTGCCCCACGCGGTTCATGTGCCTCTGCAGGGATACCAAAATGCTGGCCGTCTGATTTTCCGGTGCGTCGAAGAAGGCCATGTCCATGCGGATTGTGCTGGCAAAGGCCGCCTTGCGCAGGATCATGCAAAGGCACTCTTGCAAGTAGGTGAACAGCGAGTTCTGGAGCAAGGTGAAGACACCGGCTCCCACGCCGACCATCAGCAGGCCAAAGACCGCCTCATCCAGCTCCTGTGTGTCGCCCACACCGACGCCGTCGAAGAGTGACACGACGGCCGAGTTGAAGAAGACGGCTTGCAAGGGCATCGAAGCCGCATCTGCCATCACGATCATGGCAGCAATTGGCCACATCCACCAGTAGGCCCTCATCATGCGAAGCAGACGGCAACGGATGCCAGAATTGGAGACGGGATCCTCACCCGCCTGACCCTCCTTGTACAGCGAGGGTGCCGCAAGGAAGCTCGCAGGAGACATCGCCGCGCTCGGACTGGGCTCCTCCTCCTTGTCCTCTGTCTTTGCCTGCTGCAGCGTCGCCATGCTGTAGTAGATGCCCATCTGATCCATGAGCTCTTCGTGGTTGCCCTGCTCACAGCAGTGCTCATCGCGAAGCACATAGATCACGTCAGAGCCCTTGATCGATACCAGCCTGTGAGCAATGGCGATCGTGGTGAAGTGTCCCAGGTGTTCCGTAAGGGTGTCCAAAGTGGCTTGAACCAACCGCTCCGACTCGTTGTCCAAAGCCGAAGTTGCCTCGTCCAGGATCAAGATCTGCGGATTCTTGGCCAAGGCGCGTGCGATGGCAACTCGCTGCCTCTGACCTCCCGACAACATCCCGCCAGCTGCACCAACGAAGGTGTCAAAGCCCTCGGGGAGCCTTTGCAAGGTGTCGTAGATCTGCGCCACTTGGGCGGCCTTGATCGCAGCCTCGTCGGTAATGGAGTCGTCCCCGGCCTTGATGTTGCACATGGCGCTGCTTGCGAACAAAACAGGCTCCTGGCCGACGTAGCCGATCAGCTTGCGCCAGGCCTTCACTGGGATCTCCTTCAAAGGAACTCGGTTCACCAAAATTTCTCCAGCACAGGGGTCGTAGAAGCGCTCGAGGAGTTGCATGATGGTGCTCTTGCCACTCCCACTCTCACCGGCGAACGCAATCTTCTGGCCCTTCTCCACCCGAAAGCTGAAATCGTTCAGCACGCACTTCTCGGGCCTAGTCGGATATCTGAAGCTGACAGCTCGGAACTCGACACTATCGATTACGCAAAGTTCCTCTGGCATCGCCGCGCTGCTGTACAGCGGCTGCTCGATGGTCTTTGCCGTGGGCTCGGACTTCATCACCTCCTTCATGGCTCTAAATGACACGATTGCTCGCGCCATCACTGGGGCGTAGCCGCTGAATGCGCTGAGACCTGAGCTGCCAACCATCATGGCGATCATGACGATCACGACGTCGTTGGGCTGGAAGGCACCGTTCTCCGACATGAGGACATGGCCACCGAACCAGAGGGCCAATGCGTACAGGCAAGAGTAGAAGAAGTTCAGGCCGCCCCAGGAAGCACCAATCCTCCATCCGGACCGGATGCCACCCTCCTTCGCTGACAACAGCTCTTTTCCAAACCGGGCAGACTGCACGGATTCACCTCCGAAAGCTGCCACGGTGCGGATCGCCATCAGCGACTCTTCCGCCACGGCAGACGCTCGAGCAAAGTCTGCCACCTGCTTGGATGTCTGCTGCTCAATCTCTCGGCCCATGCGGTGGCCAGCACACGCCAGGATCGGGATGGTTGCGCAGACTACCAGGGACAACTGCCAGCCGGTATACAAGGCCAAAGACAAGCCAGCCATCGTCTGCCCAAGGCTTGCAATCAGGTAACCGAGGGCGGTGCACATGAACACGTAGACATTCGCAACATCCGCCTCAAGCTTGCTTGCCATTCCTGCCGGCTCGTTCTCGTCGTACCAAGATATGTCTTGGGACAGGAACGCCTCCAAGAAACAACGGTGCCAGCGATGTGCCTGTTTGGCAGCAGCCCAGGCGAGACAGGTTTGCCAACCGAATGCGAAGCAGAACTGGATGACCGCCAGCACCCCGACATGCAGGAGAGCGGGCGCCATGGCTACCAGAATTTGCTCCTTCGTTGGGTTCGCAGCGGTCAAGGTTGCGATGCTTTCCCCAGTGAAAAGCGCAATCGCAGGTGCCGTAACGCCCTGGGCAAGTGCAAAAGCAGCGCCCAGGAGCAAAACGAGGCGCTCGCTGCACTCTGCGGACTGTGACGCGTGCGAAGAGACCCGAGCTGGCAGGAACTCCCTTCGGGAGTCTGCGGCTTCTCTGCTCGATGGCTCCTCCCATTCCGTCTTTCCTTTCTCGACGTCGCCAGCATACCGCCCTAGCAAGACAGGCAAGTCCTCTATGCTCCCTCCCTCGTCGGCATTGCACATTGCCGGGAAGTCTGATGGAAACCAAAGGAGGGCCGGGTAATGCCTCTAATCCTCCTACTTGAGATGTCAACGCTCCAATCGGTTACTTGTGTCAAGCTCGAAAGAATTGTCGAACAATCTGCAGCAATCAAAACATGTGCGAGATCACGAGATCGGGACATACCCCCTCTCTGGTTTGCATAGCGTCCGCGCGAATGCGAACACAAGTCCCAAGCACTTCTTTATGAACCTACATGAATCCTCAAGGACGACCACCAGATTCAACTGTTTTTGAACCATGGATGTTCTAGCATGTGGGGCCTGCCGTATTGCTGGGGCCTTCGTGGAACTGGCAGGAATCATTTCATGATCATTCGAGGCGGTCCGAGCCTTGTTGACAAATGAGCTCCGAAGGTTCCGGTTCCAAAAAGCAGGATGTTGTCTGAAAGATATGCTTCCTGAGAAGCCGCCGATACCCTCAGCAGACCCAAGGACTTCGGAGCCCGTTTGCGCGAGCATGCAGGTGCTACAAACCAGACCCGGGCAGCCCATGGGCCCCGTCGATTGGTTAAGTTCGTATGGGACTTCAACATAATAACAGGTGCTGCGGAAAGAATCGGACCATGAGCAGACCTCCGTCCCAACCTTCTTCCATACCAAAGATGCACATTGAACAGGACCGTTTCATGTGTTCAGCATTCGAGGGAAACAGCTGGAAAAAAAAAACAGCACGTAGCCTGTGCCTAGACCACTTAATGTTGCAAACGGTGCAAGGGAGTGCGTGAAGAAGCAGGTAAGTGATGGCGGCGTTGAGTAAATCAGTCAGTGCGTCAGGGACTGACTGTACAAGTTAGTGGGGGAGGGCATCAGTGAGTCGGAGAGTGGGTGAGCGAGGGAGTTAGTCAGTCAGTGAATGCAAACAGATACATACAGAAATACATACATACGTACGTACATACATACATACATATGTATACACACTCAAAACGGGATGGATGGATGGATGGATGGATGGATGGATGGATGGATGGACAGGTGGACGGATGGACGGAGCGACGGATGATGGATGGACGGGTGGACGGATGGACGGAGCGACGGATGATGGATGGACGGGTGGACGGATGGACGGAGGGACGGATGATGGATGGACGGACGCACGGACGGACGGACGCACGGACAGACAGACGGATGTATGGATGGACTAATGGGCACAGGTATTTCTCGTCAATTTTTTGTGTCTATTCAAAATACGAGTCTGCATGTGCGTCCTTTTCTGTAGAAACACACACACACATACATACATACATACACACACATACATTTCTTCCAGACGCAGCAGAGAGAGTGATCCGCCTCGCGAAAAACGTAGCATCGGGTTTCAGGAACGCTAAACTACGAGCACCAGGCTATAATAGCCGTCAGTGCACAGCTCATCGCATGTGTTCAGAGAATCGAAGAAGAGTGGCCTCATCTGTCGTGCCGAATCAAGCATATGAGATACGCATTCCCAGAGATCTCATCCAGCTGTTGTGCAGTGCAGAGCTGTGCAACAGAAGCATCGTCAGTGATAAGAGCAGTGTCATTTTCCTTCCAAAGACAGGGATAGTGATCAGAGTCAGCTCTGTCGCCAAAGTGAGCAATGATGGAGGTGACCTTGAATCGCAAAAAAAGGCACTGAGGTGAGTCATCATCAGCGAAAAAGGGAACCATGACATCGTCCAATATACGAGAAATTTTGTGCAAGCTCTGAACTGTGCGCTTCCATCGGCCTCTCCCCTCTGCATGGAACCTCATAAGTTGTAGAAGGATCGTTGAGGCACCAGATGTAAAGGCATGCATAGCCGAGGAGATCTGAAAGTGCCACTGGTCAATGCAATCCTGTAGCGAAGCAGTACCCTGCAGTGGAATGGTAACCGGACTGGCGCAGGGGCCAGTATCTGCAAGTGTGCAACGCCCCACCTCAAAACGTCGAGCATGCCAGCAGCCCTGAAAAGCAGGAAGACGCAGGCGAAAGAGGAGGTGCTGTGCAAATTCCGCGACATCATGTTGCCGAAAAGGCTGTAACCACGGGCTTATAAGCATGATCCAATGCATGCGACGACTGACGTCCAACGTATGGCTTCATAGATCCCACATAATCTGCCAAGATCATCCTGATGCACCACTCTACGACATTGCAACGTAAAAAGCAGGGTGAAGCAAACTGTGCATGTAGCAAGTGCTGGATGTGGAGTTGGACAGTCGAATGACACGGAGATCATAACCAAGAAGACAAATGGGCTGAGAGGTCCGATTCCGACACGCCCAGAGATACTGTGGCAGGGACTGGGCAATCTCCGAGATATATGGGAAAAGGAGGCTATTGGACCAAGGAGCAAAATAAGTCAGAAACGACCCAAAAGCGGTCTCTTCGATCCAGAGAGACTTCGCGGTCACTACGTGGTCACCACGCGGTCACTACGCGGTCACTACGCGGTCACTACGCGGTCACTACGCGGTCACTACGCGGTCACTACGCGGTCACTACGGTCACTACGCGGTCACCACGCGGACA
>CAJNJA010054563.1:0-24791 GCA_905231915.1 Symbiodinium necroappetens | reverse complement strand
GCAGGCCCTGGCCGCCGTAGTCGGGGTCGAAGGGCAGGCTGTTCCAGCCGGCCGCCACATAGGTGTGGTAGGCCTCCTGGAATCCTGCGGGCGTACGCACCACGCCGTTCTCGAAGACAGCCCCGACGCGGTCGCCGACATGATTGAGCGGCGCGACCACCTCGCTGGCCAGACGTCCGGCCTCCTCCAACACCTGATCGATCAGTTCCGGATCGGCGGCCGCAAAGCCATCGAGGCGCGAAAGCTCCTCCAGCCCGGCGATCTCGTGCAAGGCAAAGCGCATGTCGTCGATGGGCGCGCGATAGTCGGTCATGGCGGCAGTCCTCCGGACGGCTTACGGCCTTCTGGATCGGCCGTTTTCATGTCCGGACAGTAGGTCGCCCCCCCGACGCTGGCAATGCCGCACGGCTCGGCTTTCCGAAGGTTTCGGACTTCGGCGCCGGTACGCCTGTCCGACGGGCATTCGGCTTAGCGGCGATGGTGCTCCAGGCTTAGCGGCTGCCGGTGTAAAGGGCCGCGGGAACGGCCGCGACCTCCGTGTCCCGGGCGCTGCTTTCCGCAGGCGCGCCTCTTCGCCGGCATTCACCGTTCCTGACCATTCGGTCGGGCGGAAAGGTCACGCGAACGTTGGTGCCGCGATCGAGCTGGCTCTCCAGCGCGACCGTACCGTTATGCAGCTCGGCGAGCGACTTGACGAGCGCTAGGCCAAGGCCGGTGCCGCCCGCCTCACGATTGTAGCTGTTGTCGACCTGGTGGAAGGGTTTGAAGACCTGGGTGATCTGATCCTCGGCGATGCCGATCCCCTCGTCGGCGACCGACAGTTCGACCCAGTCGTTGTCGAGGCGACGGGCGGCGAGGCTGACCTGGCCGCCGGGCTCGGAAAACTTGATGGCGTTCGAAAGCAGGTTGAAGAGGATCTGTTTCAGAGCCCGCATGTCGGCGTAGACGACCTGTGCGCCGCTCGCGACGTCGAGGTGCAGCTGGATGTCGCGTTCCAGTGCCTTCACGGCGCAGAGTCGCCGGCAGGCGTCCAGAACCTCCTCCAGATCCAGGACCTCGGGCTGGATTTCCAGTTTGCCTGCTTCGATCTTGGCGATGTCCAGGATGTCGTTGATCAGCTCCAGGAGGTGCTGTCCGCTCTCGTTGATGTCGAGGGCATAGTCGACATACTGGGTCACGTTGCAGGACCCGAAGGTCTCCTGGGAGATGATTTCCGAGAAACCGAGGATGGCGTTCAGCGGTGTGCGCAGCTCGTGGCTCATGGCGGCCAGGAACTGATTCTTGGCGCGGTTGGCCTGCTCGGCGGCCTTCCGTGCGTTCACGGCCACGGCCCGCGCCGCCTCCAGATCGTCCGCCAGTTGCGAGAGCGAACGCGCCTGCTGCTCCAACCTCTCCTTCGAGGCGATCAGCTCGTCCTCGTAGCGCTTGCGCTCGGTGACATCGACCACCGTCACCTGGAGTGCCGGCTGGCCGTCCCACTCGACGGTACGCGCCCGGAACTCGATCCAGATGGGAAGGCCGGTCCGGGTCAGGCCGCGGGCCCAAGCGAAGTGGTCGACCTGCTGCCTCTGGCTGGCGCCCTGGCTCAACAGAGCCATGGTCTGGCGTTCCTCCGGGGCGATCAGGTGGGTCAGATCGCGTTCCCGCAGGATCTCGGCTGGCGAGCTGTAGCCGTAGATGCGGGCAAAGGCCGTGTTCGCGAAGAGCGGGCGATTGTGGCGATGGATCAGGATGCCCTGGAGAGAGCCGTCGACCAGGGTTGTGAGCCAGGCCTCCCGGTTCTGCAGCAGCGATTCCTGATCGCGCTGAGCCGTGACCTCGGTGGCCGTGCCGAGAAGCCGTCTGACCCGCCCGTCTCCGTCGGACAGCGGCGACAGGGAGATCTTCCAGACGCGGTCTTTGCCAGCGACGACCAGCTTCTCGTCGTATTCGATGACCGTCCCGGCCTCGACGCAGGCGCGGTAGCGGTCCGCGAGATAGTCCGCCAACGCCGGCTCGAGCAGATCATCCGGCCGCCGGCCCGCAACCTGGTCATGGCGCAGGCCGGTGCGCAGCTCGTTGTCGCGATTGAAGGCCGCATAGCGCAGCTCTCGGTTCGACAGCACGTCGACGACGAAGATCGGCGCGGAGATCGAATCCAGCAGGCGCTTGAGGCCATGGGTGTCGAAAGATAGGAGCATGGGCGAGGAGAAGCCGAAACCGTATAGCCTGCGGGGTCAGTTCACCAGCCGACAAATTGTTGATTCGAAAAGCTTAAGGATTGAATAACTGGAGAGCGCCGGGGGTGATTTAAACGCCCTCGGGGCGATCCGGACGAACGACCTTGCCCGGGTTCATGAGGTTGTGCGGGTCGAAGGTCTGCTTGATCCGCCGCATCATCTCAATCTCGATCGGCGGCTTCAGCCGTTCGGCTTCGGCCACTTTCATGCGGCCCAGACCGTGTTCGGCGGAGAAGGACCCTCCCAGGCGCGCGACGATATCGTGCACGGCCTCGTTGATCTCCTCCCAGCGGGCCAGAAAGACCTCCCGCTCGCTGCCCTCGGGCTGACTCAGATTGAAGTGGATGTTGCCGTCGCCGACGTGGCCGAAGGGAACCGGGCGGACGCCTGGAATGCGGCGTTCGACCTCGGCGGTTGCCTCCGCGATGAAGGCCGGGACCCGGCTGACCGGGACCGAGACGTCATGCTTGATCGAACCGCCTTCGTGCTTCTGTGCCTCGACGAGCCCCTCTCGCAGCCGCCAGAAGTCGGCGGCCTGTTGGGCGTTCTGGGCGATTGCGGCGTCGGTGATCAGGCTCTCTTCGAAGGCACGCTCAAGCAGCGATTCCAGTGCCTCCGCCAGCGATCCTTCATCTCCGCCGCCATAGAGCTCGATCAGCAGGTACCAGGGAGAGGGGGCGCTCAGCGGGTCGCTGCAGCCGTCGATCCGGCGCAGAGCCATCTCCAGCCCGAGGCGCGGGATCAACTCGAAGGAGGTGACGGTCTCTCCGGTCGCGCTGCGGGCGCGTCCGAGTAACGCCACCGCGGCCTGGGGACTGGGGACCGCGACGAAGGCCGTGACGATCTCGCGCGGTCGGGCGAAGAGCTTCAGCACCGCCGCCGTGACGATGCCGAGCGTACCCTCCGCGCCGAGGAACAGTTGCTTGAGGTCGTAGCCGGTGTTGTCCTTGCGCAGGCCGCGCAGCCCGTCCCAGATCTGCCCATCGGGCAGCACGACCTCCAGGCCGAGCGTGAGATCGCGCATGTTGCCGTAGCGCAGGACCTGAACGCCGCCGGCGTTGGTCGAGAGGTTGCCGCCGATCTGGCAGCTCCCTTGAGCACCCAGGCTCAAGGGGAAGAGGCGGTCGGCCTCCGCCGCCGCCTGCTGAAGCTCCGCCAGAATGCAGCCCGCCTCGACGGTGATGGTGAAGTTTTCGGCGTCGAGGTCGCGGATCCGCTTGAGACGCCCGAGGGAGACGACGATCTCGTCGCCCGCCTCGAAGGGGATCGCGCCGGCGCAGAGCCCGGTGTTGCCGCCTTGCGGCACGATCGGCACGCGCGCTTCGGCGCAGAGGCGGACCACCTCGGCCGTCTCCTCCGTGCTGCCGGGCCGCACCAGGAAGGGGCTGCGGCCACGGTAGCGGCCGCGTTCCTCCACCAGGTGAGGCGCCAGATCGGCCGCATCGGCAAGCAGATGGCGCGGGCCGACGACGGCGGCGAGCGCCTCGCGCAGGCGGCTGTAGCGTTCCGATACGGAAAGACCTTCTGGCATAGTCGTGAGTCTAGAGCCTGTTGCGGTCCTATGGAACCGCTTGGCGGTGCCGCCGCCCGCGAGAGATGGATGTCCGGAAGGCTCCGTCTCGCCGGCGTTACGGTCGGGGCGGGCGGGGGGCCGCCGCCCGGCGCAGGCGGTCGCGGATGGCCCGGCCGAGATCCCGATCCGGGATCGGCATGACGGCAATGACCCGCAGGCCGGCGCCGTCGAGGCGCCGCAGATAGGCGAAGAGGTTGGCGGCCGCCTCCGTCAGATCGCCGCTCGGCGAGAGGTTGAGAGTCACGCCCGCGCCGCCCGGGGCGGAGGGCCCGAAGGCCAGCAGGCCTTCGTCGGGAGCCGCATCCTGCGCGTCGAGCCGGATCGGCGTCTCGGGCGCGTAGTGGCTTTCCAGCAATCCGGGCGACGCGCGTGCCGCGCCGTCGGCCGGTTCCTCGGGACCCGGCGGTTCCGGCGCTGCGCCCAACAGCTCTGTCACACGCTCCAGCGCCAGTCCCCCGGGGCGCAGAAGCCTCGGGCGCTCTCCTGAAAGATCCAGAACCGTCGATTCCAGTCCGATCCGGCAGGGCCCGCCGTCCAGGATCAGATCCACCGCCTCGCCCAGTTCGCTGGCCACGGCCTGTGCCGTGGTCGGACTGATGCGGCCCGAGCGGTTCGCGCTGGGCGCGGCCAGGGGCCGCTCGGTGGCCTGCAGGAGACTGTGGGCGATCGGCTGATCCGGAACGCGCACGGCCTGGGTCTCCAGACCCGCCGAGCAGAGCAGCGAGAGCCGGCAGTCCGGGCGGCGCGGCAGCACCAGCGTGAGGGGGCCGGGCCAGCAGACGCCGGCCAGCCGCTCCGCCACTGCGTCGAACAAGACGTCCTGGGCAGCGGTCTCGGCGTCCGGATAGTGGGCGATCAGCGGGTTGAAGCGCGGCCGTCCCTTTGCGGCGAAGATCCTCGCGACCGCTGCATCGTCGCGGGCGTCGGCCCCGAGGCCGTAGACGGTCTCGGTCGGAAAGGCGACCAGGCCGCCGGCTTTCAGCAGGGTGGCGGCCTGCTCGATTGCCGCGCTGTCGGCGTCTCGAATGCGGGGAGGCGGGTGGACCATGGCGCGGCTGGGTAGCTGCTTCCCGCACATCTGTCCAGTTGGGCCTCGGCGCGTGGCGCCGCGCACTCTGGCTCGAAAGCCTCCGCCGGTGTCCCCAAAATGCGGAAGCCGCCAAGATCTTGACGGCTTCCGGCTTCGCTCCTGTGAGGCCGGTGGTCCTCGGCGCTCGATGCGCCATCATCCTCTCGGGATGCGGGGGCCATCCGGCACCCTCGCCGCACGGGCACTGCGGCGAGCTTCTCGTCGTCACGACCCTCGGCCGGGCCGAACGCTGCGACCACGTACTCCAGAGCCTGCGCCTGCCAATTCCGCAGGTCAAGCGCGTAAATAGGGCAAGGTTCCTGACGCAAATCTTGCCGGGATGCCGTTCGATTATGGTGCATCCCTCTCGCGAGCGCTTTATGCTGCGGCGCAACACGACGGAGGCAACGACGGGTAAAGGAGCAGACATGGTCGCCAAGATCATCACCGTGGCGCAGCAGAAGGGGGGAGCCGGCAAGACCACCCTGACTGCGCATCTGGCCGTTGCCTACACCGCAGCCAGGAAGAAGGTCGCCGTCGTCGATATCGACCCGCAGCAGTCGCTCACCATGTGGTTTCGTCTGAGGGAGGAGCGCTTCGGCGATGCCGGTGCGGGGCTGTTGGTCAACCCGATCAAGGGATGGCGCGTGCGCAACGAGGTCGAGCGCTTGGCGCGCGATCATGACGTGGTGTTGATCGACTCGCCGCCCCATGCGGAGACCGAGGCGAAGATCGCCGTCCGCTCTGCCGATCTGGTCGTGATACCGGTCCAGCCGTCGCCGATGGACGTCTGGGCGACGCGCCCGACGCTGGATCTGGCGGCCGGCGAGGGCACGCAGGTTCTGGTGGTGCTGAACCGCGTGCCGCCCCGGGCGAAGCTGAATGAGGAGATGTTGTCGGAGGTGCAGGACTTCGGCGCCCGCATCGCCAAGGCCCGGATCGGGAACCGAGTAGTTTTCGCCTCGGCCCTGTCCGAAGGCCGCTCGGTCGGGGAGGTTCAACCCAGCGGGAAGGCGGCGAAGGAAATCTCCGCCCTGGCGAAGGAGATCCTGAAGGTTTCCTAGGGCGGGATCGCCCTACTAGGATGGATCGACCGAGGCGGGATCGCGGTCAGGCTGCGGGAAGACGGTCGCGCAGATCCTCGAACCAGGCCAGACGCGCCTGGGTCGCACCGATCTCGAGATCCAGCCAGGCCGGAAGCTCGCCGCCGTTGGCGGGCGCGTGGCCGCGCAGGTCGGTCAGGCGCGCCAGTTCGCGTTCGAAGATCTCGACCAGCATGTCCGCCTGTTCGAGCTGCTGCTCAAGCGCCAGATTATGCAGGAAGCGCATCTTCAGGGCGATGATCAGCTTGTTGACGTCGGTCACCTGGGGGCGGAGGTTCGCCGCCAGAAGACGCTGCAGCTCGCTGCGCCCGGTCTCGGTGACGCGCAGCGTTTGGCTCTCGCCGCTTCCCTCGATCGGCTCGACCAGCCCTTCCACCTTCAGGAGTTCGAGCGGCGAGGCCAGGAGTTCGAGCGAAGGACCGACCATGCGGCCCGTGAAATGCCGCACCTCGCCGGCAACTTCGGCGTAGCTTCGCGGGGCATCTGCCAGAAGACCGAGGGCCAGAAGCCGAATGGCTTCGCTTGGAACCAGGGAGTTGTCGCGATACATCGCTGGCGCTCCTCGCTGCACGACTGATCTATATCATAGATCCTTGACCGTTACATGACGAATGGGCAAGCGACAATCAATCTCAAGACGGGATACTTTCGTTCACTCCTGGCCCGGGACGACCCTGGCGGGCGGATCGGCGGCACTCGGAAGCTCCCTTTTCGGGGACGCCCTTTTCGGCAGTCCGGCGACCGCCGCCTCGGCCCGGGCGGACCATTGGCCGGCCAGCCGCGGCTCCGGCGGCGTTCCGAAGGCGCCGTAGCGCAGTTTTTCCGCGAGGATGCGCATGGCGCCCACATGGCCGGCCTCGGCGGCCTGCTCGTACCAGCGGCGGGCTTCGGCTTGATCGGGGGCGACGCCGCGGCCCTGGGCGTAGTCCTGGGCGAGGTCGAACAGACCGGTGGGCAGCCCGGCCACGGCCAGCATCCGATGCGCTGCATGGGCCTCGGCCCAGTCCTCCGTGTGCAGGAACAGGATGGCGGCCAGCCGCTGATGCGTCAGCAAGTCCGGTGACAAGGCGAGCGCCCGCCGAAGATAGGGCAGGGCCTGCGGGTACATGCGCAGACCCGTCATGACGGAGGCCGCATCGAACTGCGCCTGCGGATCGTCCGGCCGGGCGCGGGCGAGCGCCACGAAACGCTCGATGGCCTCGGTCTCGCGGTAGGTGGCGAGCAAACCCCAGGCCAGGCGCCGCTGAGCCTCCAGGTCGTGAGGGTCCGCGCGCAGCGCTGCCTGGCAGGGCTCGACCGCCGCCACGCGCGGCGCTGTCCGGCAGGCCTGCGCCGGATCGGATGCCCAATCGGATGCAGGGGCCGAAAGTGGCGCCGACAGAAGCAGACTCAGCAGGATGACGGCCCACGGCTGCCGCCGCGAAAGTGGCGAGAGCCAGGTCTTTGGCGGCCGGGCCGTCATCCCGGCGTGGAGGCCCGGTAAGGGCTCCAGTCGCCCAGAGCCGCGATCTCGGAGCGGACGGCCTTGGCTTCGCGCTCCAGGAAGTGAGCGACGGCCTGGCGGAAGCTGGGGTCGGGGATCAGGTGAGCGGAATAGGTCTCGACCGGCAGATAGCCGCGCTGGATCTTGTGTTCCCCCTGTGCGCCGGCTTCGACGCGTTTCAGGCCGTGGGCGATGGCGAACTCTATGGCTTGGTAGTAGCAAGCCTCGAAGTGCAGGAACTTGTGGTCGGCGGCGCAGCCCCAGTTGCGGCCGTAGAGCGCCTCCTCGCCCATCAGGTTGAGGGCGCCGGCCAGGACGTCGCCGCCCTGTTCGGCGACGATCAGCACTACCCTGGAGCCAAGCCGTTCGCCCAGCAGCAGGAAGAACTCGCGGGTCAGGTAGGGGCGCGACCACTTCTTGTCGATCGTGTCGAGGTAGAAGCGGTGGAAGGCGTCCCAGTGGCGCTCCTCGATCTCCGCGCCGACCAGCGCGCGCAGGCGCAGCCCGCTTTCCTGAACCTTGCGGCGCTCCTTCTTGATCGCTTTGCGTTTGCGGCTCACCAGGGTGTCGAGAAAGGCGTCGAAGCTCTCGTATCCGGGGTTGTGCCAATGGTACTGCAAGCCGATCCGCGTCAGCAGGCCGGCTTCGCCCAGACGTGCCCACTCCTCGCGTTCCGGGAAGGTGATGTGAAGAGACGAGGCCTCGTGACGCTTGGTCACCTCGGCCAAACCGGCGATCAGCATCCGGCAGATGCGGTCGCGGTCCTCTCCGGGCCGGCTGAGCAGCCGCGGCCCCGTCACCGGGGTAAAGGGGACGGAGGACTGAAGCTTGGGATAGTAGTTTCCGCCGGCCCGCTCGTAGGCATCGGCCCAACCCCAATCGAAGACGTACTCGCCGTAGGAGTGGCTCTTGAGATACAGCGGCACCGCGCCCAGCAGCGTGCCGTCCGGCCGTTCCAGCAGAAGATGCTGGCCGAGCCATCCGCGCTCCGCCGTCGCGGACCCGGACTCCTCGACGGCGCTCAGAAAGGCATGGCTGACGAAGGGGTTGGCGCTACCGGCGCAGGCGTCCCACTGCTCGGCGGTGACGTCGCTCAGCGAGGCGGCCGCGCGCAGGGTCAGGCTGTCGGCTCCGTCGGGCATGCTTGGAGTGTAGGTGCGGCTGGCGTTCTGGCAAGACAAGCTTGGATGTCGTGCCGGCCCCTGCACCAGCGAGGCCGCTCGGCTCCTGGGATCTGCCTCATACCGCTGCGCGGCTGTCCTCCAGGCGGCTCTGCTCCGCCGGGCGCCAGACCCAGACGGCCAGCGGGTTTTCCCGTCCACGCAAGGTGACTTCTCCGTACCGGTGAAAGCCGAAGGGGATGCCGCCGACCGCTTCGCCGGCGTCTTCGCCCGCCCGCTCGATCGTCGTCTCCGAAGCGACGATGGCCACCTGCAGCTGCCGGGTCAGACCCTCAAGGCGGCTGGCGACATTGACGCTGTCGCCCAAGACCGTGAATTCGAAGCGGCTCTCTCCGCCGATGTCGCCGACGATAACCGGCCCGTGATGAATGCCGATGGCGGTTGTCAGGCGGGGCAGGCCCTCCGCGGCCAGTTCCTCCGACCAGGCGGCGATGCTTGCCTGCAGCTCTACCGCGGCGGCCAGGGCGCGGGCAGCCTCGCCTTGCAGCGGATCGGGGACGCCGAAGACGGCAAGCGCGCCGTCGCCCAGATACTTGTCGAGCGTACCGCCATGGCTGAAGACCGCGCGCTCGACCCGGCTGTGGAAGCCACGGAGCAGCTCGATCGTCCGGTCGCTCGGCAGGGCTTCGCAGATCCCCGTGAAGCCGATGATGTCGATGAAGACGACCGTGGCCGACTGGCTGCCGGTCAGGCTGTAGGGCTCGCTCTTTGCGGCCAGCCGCTCGGCGACGGCGGGCGAGAAGTAGCGGGAAAGGTTCTGCCGTTCCCGGGCGACGGCCTCGCGCCGTCGCTGCTCGGCGCGGCTGTGCATCAGCGCACCGAAGCCGGCGGCGAGGGCCATGAGGCTGAGCGGCACGGCGAGCGCCAGCCAAACCTGCCAGCGGACGAAAGCCAGATAGGCCAGGGCGGTCCAGAGCGTTCCCGGGACCAGCAGGGCCAGGGGGACGGCCAGCGGGCGCAGGCGGCGCGCGGCGCCGTAGGCCAGCGCGGCGCCCAGTCCGGCGGCCAGCATATCCAGGCCGCGTAGCCATTCCGGCCGAACCAGACTGCGGCCCTGCAGCAGGTTGTCCAGCACCGTGGCCGTATAGGCGACCGACGGCAGGGCCGAATCGTAAGGCGTGACGAAGACCGGCACGGCGGCCGCGGCCGTGCTCCCGACGATCACCGCCTTGTCCCGCAGTGCGGTCTCGGGCACGGCTCCTTTCAGCAAGTCGATCAGGCTGTAGCTCGGAAAGCTTCCCGCCGGTCCGTAGAAGTTGACGGGCAGGCGCATGCGGCTGTCGACCGCGAAGCGCCGGTCGCCGAGCCTGATCGACTGGCCCACTTCGGCGGTCAGATCGCTCCGTGGCAGCCGGTGGAACTGTCTCGCCGCCTGCAAGGTCAGCGAGGGATAGAGGGTGCCCTCGAAAGCGACAACCGTCGCTTGGCTCCGCAGGGCGCCGTCCGGGGCCAGCAGCACCGACATATGCCCGAGTGTCGCGGCGGCCTCGCTGAACAGGGGGGGCGGCAGCAGAGTTCCGCTCGCATGGGGCAGGGGGCTGATGGCCTCCGGGGATCTCCGGTAGCGCCGCAGCGCGGTTCCCTCGGGGGGAAGATCCGAGTCCTCCAGGCGCGCCAGCATCTCCGGACCGAAGGTGAAGGCGTAGCCTAGGGTGACATTACCCGCTTCGGCGATCGCGTCGGCCAGTGCCGCGTCCGCGCTTTCCTCATCGTCGGTACCGCCGCGTGCGGCGAACAAGAGGTCGAAAACGATCAGACGCGCCCCGGCGTCCGTCAGGTGCTCCACCGCCCGGGCCAGATCGTACCGCGAGGGCGGCCAGCCGCCCAAGGCTTCGAGGCTCGGCTCGTCGATCAGAACCAGGGTGATGTCGGGGCCCGGCGCGACGGGTCCGCGCAACTGAAAGCGCCAGTCGAGGGTCGGCGCCTCCAGGCGCTGCACCATGGGCGCATCGAGCAGGATGAAAGCAAGCAGCGCCGCCAGGAGGCCGACCGACGCTACCGCAAAACGCTGAGGCCGCCATGGTTGTGAGCGCATCGCGCCAACTCCCGGATTGCCCCTGAATGCCGTTCTCTGAACGCCGTCGGATCGGCGGTCGCGCGGAGCAGGGCGACCGGTCGATGCCGAAGTCTAGCAGTCCGCCCTCGCGATGACATCGAAAGCCGAATCTTGGCCCGAGGCCGGCAGTGTGGCCGAAGACCCCAGCTTTGCTGAAGACCCCAGCTTTGCTGAAGACCGGGGCATTCTCGAAGACCGGATCTCTATTGAAGAGTCGTGCGCTCGACGGCGTCTATCAGGCGTGCGGCGTTCCAGCGGGTCGGTTCGGCGGCGATCGGCTGCGACAGTGTCACGTCAACGCCTTCGCCGCCGGTCAGCAGGAGCTGGCCGCCCTGGGTATCGGCGACCTCGACGCGGCCGCCCAGCACCAGTACCGAGGTGGTGTCGTCGCTCGCCTCCACGATCCACTCGGTCGAACGGGACGAGGCGATGGCGGCGCGGGTTTCTACGGACCAGCCGAGCGAGCTGATCCTGGGAACGCTGGCGCGCAGGATCCCGACGACCAGGGTCAGAAAGCGCGGGCTGCGGTCCTGCACGTTCAAGGCGTCGAGGTAGTACTGGACCAACACGCGCGAGTTGGGACCGACGGTGATGACGGTGCCGTCCTGAAAGGCCAGGCGCAAACGCCCGTCGCCGGACGTCATGATCTCGTCGAGCCGTTGGACGTCCAGTCCGGCTTCGACCGTCAGACTGGCCGATCCGCGCTGCAAGACGGCTCGGCCGCTGACGGCTTCGATCAGCGCGACCGTTTCGGCTTCGCCGGCTGTCCCCTGGGCCTGTGCCGACGTCGCGACGGCGGTCAGCGAGAGACAGAGCAGCGCCATGGCAGCGAGTGCCGCCGCCCGGACTCTCAAGGGCCGCGCCCTGCAAAGGCTGTTCGTCGAAAAGGATACAGAAAGAAGCGAGATCATATTGAATTGCCTCACGGATAGGCTGGCTGGCCCTGGACGGACGAGGAACGGCCCGAGCGGGCGCTCTTGTCAGGCTTGCGGCGGAAATCTGCAACTCTTCGTATGTGTTAGCTGTGAGGTTGGTCTCACCGCGCGAAGCGCCTTTAGCAGAAATACAAATGGTCTGCCGTCCATCTTTCGCTCTGGCGGACCGGGGCGTTTGCAGTGGAGGTTTTGCTGGCGCTAGAGGCGACGAACGTCGCCACCGTCCTTCGCCGGTTCCGCTCGCTCTATCCGCTGATTGGCGCCGGACAGATCCTCGCCGTCGCCAATGCCGTGCTGGCGCGGCGGCGACGGCTGCTGCGGCGATTGATCGCTCCGTTCGCCGCCGTTTCCCTGTGCCTCTGGCTGACAGTGCTCGGTCTCGGCCGGTTGATCGGCTATCAGCTCTAGGAGGTCACGGTTTCCGTGACCGCCTGCCTCGTCTCGATCTGCGGCGGCTTCTGGATGGTCTGCAGCACGACGCAGAAGCGCTCGGTCAGCTTGAGAAGCTGATCGATCCGCTCCTGCGGCTCGTCGGTTTCGAGATCGAAGCTCAGGCGCAAAGACTGGAAGCCGACCGGCGCCTCCCGCTCGACGCCCAGCGTTCCGCGAAAGTCCAGGTCGCCCTCGACGAGCACCCGGCCACCGCGCAGGTCGAAGCCGATGGCGGTCGCGACGGCGCGCAGAGTCACGCCGGTGCAGGCGGCCAGGGCCTCCAGCAGCATGTCGCCGGAGCAGGCCTGGTCGCCCAAGCCGCCGGCGGCCGGGTGCAGTCCGGCGTCGACCAAGGCACGACCGGTATCGACCTTGCAGGAGATGCCCTCGTCCAGTCGGCCCTCGGCGCGGAAGGTCACGACACCGGCTGTCGCGTCCTCGCGGTACTTGGACTTCAAAGGCGCCTGCAGGGCCTTCAGCTCTTCCGCCGTAATCGGGTCGCTCATCGGTTTCGTCTCCTTATGACAGGTCGAGTGCGGTGACGATCTCCTCTTCCAGCCCGCGCACCTCGGGGGCCGTGCGGGCGCGGGGGCGAGGAAGATCGACGTGGATCTCGCGGTGGATACGGCCAGGGTGGCCGCGCATCACCAGGATGCGGTCGGAGAGTGTCACGGCCTCCAGCACGTCGTGCGTGACGAAGACGAGCGTAAAGCGCGAGCGCTCCCAAAGCGCCAGCAGATGCTGCTGCAGCTTCTGGCGGGTGAAGGAGTCGAGGGCGCTGAAGGGCTCGTCCAGCAGAAGGAAGCTGGGACGCCGGACCAGCGCGCGGGCGATCGCCGTGCGTTGCGCCATGCCGCCGGACAGCTGGCGCGGGTAGGCCTCTGCGAAGCCGGCCAGCCCGACATCCTCCAGGGCCTCGGCGATCCGCGCCTCCTGCTCCGGCTTGGGCAGGTCGAGCAGGGCCAGGCGCACGTTCTCGCGCACGCTGAGCCAGGGCATCAGCCGCGGCTCCTGGAAGACCATGCCGACTTCCGGCGTGGGGGCCTCGACGCTGCGCCCGTCGAGGGAGACGGCGCCGCTGGTCGGGGCTTCCAGCCCGGAGACGATGCGAAGCAGGGTGGATTTGCCGGAGCCCGAGGTGCCGACCAGGGAGACGATCTCGTGCTGGCCGACCGTCAGGCTGACGCCCTCCAGTGCCTTATGAGCCACGCCGGCGCTGGCATCGAAGGTCTTCCCGAGACAGTTGATCTCAAGCATCGGCCTTCTCCTGGGTTTCGCCGTAGCCGTCCTGCCACGAAAGAAGTCGTGTGGCCACCGTCTGGATCAAGGCGTCCGACAGCTTGCCCGCCAGGGCGAAGAGAATCAGGGCACCGATGATGATCGCGGGCCGGCCGGTCATCTGACCGTCGATCATCAGGAAACCGAGACCTTCGCTGGCGCCCATCAGCTCGGCGGCGATCACGAACATCCAGCCCAGCGCCAGACCGGCTCGCAGACCGGTTAGATAGCTGGGCAGCGTGGCCGGCACCAGAATGCGGCGAACGAGATCGATCCGGGACAGGCCACAGATCCGGGCGACCTCGACCAGCTTGCGGTCGGTGCCCAGAATGCCGGTCACCAGGTTCAGGTAGATCGGAAAAAAGACGCCGACCGCGATCAGCAGCACCTTCGAGGTCTCGAAGATCCCGAACCAGAGGATGAAGAGCGGGACCCAGGCGAGCGACGGCACGGCCTTCAGCGCCTGAAGGGTCGGATCGAGCAGCTCGCGCAGCAGGCGCGAACTCCCGGTCAGTGCCCCCAGCAGAGTTGCGGCGGCGGCGCCGACGGCGAAGCCGACGGCCACCCGCCAGGCGGTGATCAGGATGTGGTCGATCAGCTCGCCGGACTGCCAGAGGGCGGCCAACTCGTTGAAGACCTCGCCGGGGGCCGGCAGCAGGTAGCCGGGAATCAGCTCCAGACGCGACGTCGCCTCCCAGGTAAGCAGTAGGACAAGCGGCAGAAGCAGTCCCTTCAAACGCACTGCGAAACGTGCGGCAGTGAACAAGGTGGCGGAGAGGACGGCGGCTTTCGCCGCCGTCCCTTGCCAGCTCGGCGCCACGCGGCGCGCGCTGTTCTCGGCCAGCATTACTGAGCGGCCTTGCCGGAATCCGCGGCCTGCCGCGTCAGGAAGCTGCTGTCGATCAGCTCGTCCACCACCGTGGCGATCTCGACGTCGGCGCCGATCACCCCGATGTTCTGCAGCACCTCGCCGGTCGCCAGGAAGGTCTCGCGGTGGGCTTGTCCGATCGCGGGATCGGTAATGTCGGTGCGCTGCTCGAGCTGACGGGCGGCGACGGCCGGCTCGATCTTGGCTGCCTCCACCAGTCCGGCCTGCAGCTCCTCGGGGTTTTCCAGGGCGTAGCGGCGGGCCCGCTCGTAGACCTTCAGCACCCGCGCGACCGTTTCGGGATGCTCCTGCGCGAAGGCTTCGCGCACGTTCAGGATCCCGTAGGTGTTCAGGTCTGCGTTGCGGAAGAACAGCCGGGCGCCTGACTCCAGCTCGGCTTTGGCCATGTGCGGATCGAGGCCGGCCCAGGCTTCGACCTGGCCGCGTTCCAGGGCCCGGTAGCCGTCGGGATGCTGCAGCAGGACCGGCTTGATGTCGTCTTCGCTCAAGCCGGCCTCGGCCAGGGCGCGCAGCAGGAAGATATGCGGGTCCGTGCCGCGCGTGACCGCAACCGACTTGCCTTGCAGATCGGCGACGCTCTGGATCTCGCTGTCCGCGCGGACGACCAGCGCGGTCCATTCGGGCTTCGAGTAGGCATAGATCGCCTTGATCGGCAGACCGGTGGCGCGGCCGACGACCGAGGCGCCGCCGGCGGTGGAGCCGAAGTCGAGCGAACCGCCGCGCAGGAACTCCAGCGCCTTGTTGGAGCCGAGCGAGAGCACCCAGCGGATCTCCGTGCCGTCTTCGGCGAACTCCTCTTCCAGCCAGCCCTTGTTCTTCAGCAGGATGGCGACGGGATTGTAGTAGGCCCAGTCGATGCCGATCCGCTCGGGCGTGTCGGCAGCGGAGGCCGGGGCGGCGGTGCTGAGATCTGCAGTGACGAGGCCGACGGTCGCAAGCGCGGCGGCGGCCAGGGACAGGAAGGTACGACGGGTCGACATAACAACTCTCCTCGCTTCGCTACGGCCTCCGCGGAGGCCCGTTTCGATACGAGGCTCCGCGATGCCGGGAAGGGGAGAGCCGCGTCAGACCGCACTGTCGGGCACAAAAAAAGCCCCGGCGCGGCTTGAGCGGCGGGACCTGTCCCACTCGCTTTAGCTGGTATTTGTATAGCGCCCCGCAAGCTGAGCCTCAAAGCGGCGCTGAAGACCTAGCATCGTTCCACGGCAGCTCGCCGTCAATCGAAAATATAATACAAAAATAATAAGTAATTTAGTCCTCTTGATGCAGCCGTCGGCCTACGTCCAAACTCCTTGGCCAATTTGGGCCTTGGAGACAGACGCTCATGGCACACGAGGATCGCGATCCCTCCGGCAGTTCGCCGCCTGGCCATGACCCTGCACACGGCCACGACCTCGCGCACAGTCATGATCACGCAGACGACCCCGCGCACGACCACGATGCCGGGCCGGACCCCATGACCAAGCGGGTTCAGGCCCTCGAGGCGTTGCTGGTCGAGAAGGGCTACGTCGATCCGGCGGCGGTCGATGCCTTGATCGAGACCTACGAGACCAAGATCGGGCCGCGCAACGGTGCCCGGGTTGTCGCTAAGGCCTGGACGGACCCCGCCTATCGCCAGCGCCTGCTCGCGGACGCCACCGGCGCCATCGCGGATCTGGGCTTTGCCGGGCGTCAGGGCGAGCACATGGTGGCTGTCGAAAACGCAAAGGGGCTTCACAACCTCGTCGTTTGTACCCTCTGCTCCTGCTATCCCTGGCCTGTGCTGGGTGTGCCGCCGACCTGGTACAAGTCGGCGCCCTACCGCTCGCGCGCCGTTCTGGATCCGCGCGGTGTGCTGGAGGAGTTCGGGGTGGACCTGCCGGAAGACACCGAGTTCAAGGTTTGGGACTCCACGGCGGAGGTTCGCTACCTGGTGATCCCTGAGCGGCCGGAGGGCACCGAGGGCTGGAGCGAGGAGCGGCTGGCCGATCTGGTCACGCGGGACTCGATGATCGGAACCGGTCTGGCCAAGTCGCCGCGGGATCTGGCGGCGGATTCCGCCCGGGACGCCACACCGTGAATGGCGCGCATGATCTTGGCGGAATGCAAGGCTTCGGCCCGGTCGAGCCTGACGCCACCTCGCGCGGCGGCGAGGCCCCGCTTTTCAAGGTGGAGTGGGAGCGGCGGGTCTTCGGGCTGACGCTGGCGATGGGGGCGACCGGGTGCTGGAACATCGACAAGTCCCGCTACGCCCGCGAGAATCAGGCTCCCGGCGCCTACCTTGCGAAGAGCTACTACCAGATCTGGCTGCACGGTCTCGAGACGCTGCTGGTTCAGTCCGGCCTCTGCAGCCGTGAGGAGATCGCCCAGGGCCGGTCTCTGCAGCCTGCTGCCGTCCCGCCGCGCGTGCTGAAGGCGGAACAGGTGGCTGCAACGCTGGCCAAAGGCGGACCGAGCGCGCGTCCGACGGGCGACCCTGCGGGCTTCACGATCGGCGAGCGCGTCGTCACCAAGGTGATGGCCCCCGGCGGGCATACCCGGCTGCCGCGCTACCTGCGCGGACGGCCGGGCCGGGTGCTGCTGCACCACGGCGCCCACGTCTTCCCGGATGCCAATGCCAGCGGTGCCGGCGAGCTGCCGCAGCATCTCTACACCGTCGCTTTCGATGCACGGGACATCTGGGGTGCGCAGGCCTATCCGGGATCGGTTCAGGCGGACTGCTTCGAATCCTATCTGGAGGCGGCGGCCCAGCCGGAGATCGCCGGATGACCGACACTCTGCTCCCGGACTCCGGCCAGCCCTTTGATGCGCCCTGGCAGGCCAGGGCCTTCGCGCTTGCGCAGCATCTCGTCGAACGCGGCGTCTTCACCTGGCCCGAACATGCCGAGGCTTTGGGACGCGCGATCCGGCAGGCTCAGGCGTCGGGAGACCCCGACCGAGGCGACACCTACTGGCAGCACTACGTGGCGGCACTGGAAAGCCTGACTCGGGCCAAGGACGGCGCCTGACTGGCGGAGACGTGACCAGCGGAGACGCGAAGATTGCCTGTGGCCCCGTCGCGCGAGTGCGATCGGCGCGCCGCGTCGGCGCGAGGACAGAGCCGTTAATCTTATGGTAGAGTTTGTTTATCCATTTTCTGGAGTGAGAATTTTATAAACTTGAGTCGCCGTTGGCGTATGGGACGAGAGTCGAGTGGGTTGGAATGGGAGAGGAAGGGAAGCGTTTGAGACCCCGCCATTCCTCTCGACGTACGCTCTTTCGCCGTAAGTCCGGTCTGGGTGGGCCGGACCTGCGCGAGGCAATGAGAAGCCGGACCGAGGGCGGTCTTGGGGCCGGGGTGCTTCTTTTTACGCCGGAAGCGGACCGTATCCTGCACGCCAACGAAGTCGTTGCCGATCTGATGGGCTGCACACCGGCGGAGCTCTGCGCGCTGCCGCCGGCTCAGCTTCTCGCCGGTGGCGACCCGTCGGGACCTTTGCCGTCCACGCGGTGGCCGCTCGACAGCGATTTCGTCATACTCCGCCCCCGTCAGGGAAGCCCGGTCGCCTGTCGGGTCAGCCTG
This sequence comes from Symbiodinium necroappetens, assembly GCA_905231915.1. Classification (NCBI taxonomy): domain Eukaryota; class Dinophyceae; order Suessiales; family Symbiodiniaceae; genus Symbiodinium; species Symbiodinium necroappetens. The sequence goes on along the minus strand of CAJNJA010054563.1, from coordinate 7,032 downwards.
GGGCGCTTGTCCCTGCCGGAGGGCGAGCGGCTGGTCGCCACCCTGCGGCCGACGCTGGCGACCGATGGTCAGGAGCGGTTCGAGGTCCTGCTGCAGATCGCGATCGAGCAGCTTCCGGAAGCTCTGGTGATCTACGACACCGATGATCGGCTGGTCTACTTCAACCGGGCCTATCACGACTTCTTCCCCTACATGCCGTCCTTCAAGGAGCTGGAAGGCTGCCATTTCTTCGAGATCATTCGCCGGTCTATGAAGGCGCCGGGCGTCGTGCTCGATCCCTTGGCCGAGAGTGACCCCGACGCCTATCTGCAACGGCGCCTGGAGCGCCTGCACAGCGCCTCAGGCGTGCCGTTCGAGCAGGAGACGGGCGGTTGCTGGCATCTGGTGCAGGAGCAGCGGGTGCCGGGCGTCGGCTTCGTGTCCCTGCGGCGCGACATCACGGAGATGAAGCGCCTGCACGACGACATGGCCGCCGCCAACTGCAAGCTCGCCGAGGCGCGCGAGTCGGCGGAGACGGCGCTTCAGCATGCGGAGGAGGCAAACCGCTCGAAGAGCGAGTTTCTCGCCATGATGAGCCATGAGCTGCGCACGCCGCTCAACGCCATTCTCGGTTTCTCCTCGCTCCTGACGGAGGAGTATCTCGGGCCGCTCGGCAGCGAGAGATACCTGGATTACGCCCGCTCGATCCACGACAGCGGCGCGCATCTTCTCTCCATCATCAACGACATCCTGGATCTCGCGAAGGTCGAGGCCGGCAAGATGGAAATCGACCCGGAGCCGCTGGATGCGCGGGCGCTGATCGAGGAGTGCGTCTCCCTCGTCAGCGGTCTGGCGGAGAAACGCAGCCTTGCCCTGGAATCGGAGGTGACGGTCGAGGGACTGCAGCTGATCGCCGACCGTCGGGCGGCCAAGCAGATGATCGTCAACCTGCTGTCCAATGCCTGCAAGTTCACCGAAGCGGGTGGACGTATTAAGTTGCGCGCGGCACCGCTCAACGGAGTGAAGGGCATGCGGGCGGTCGCCATCAGCGTCCGCGATACCGGGGTGGGAATGACGCCCGAGGACATCGCGATCGCGGTCGAGCCCTTCGGTCAGATCGGCAACGTCTCGACCAGCGGACGGCAGGGGACGGGTCTCGGGCTGCCGCTGGTCAAGAGCTTCATCGAGCTGCACGGCGGATCCCTCGAAATCCAGAGCGAGCTCGGCAAAGGCACCCTGGTCAAGCTGATGTTCCGGGGTTAGAGCGCGATCCTGTTTGACGGAAGCGCCTTCGCTTCCGTCAAACAGGTGCATCGCACTCTAAACTCATGACGAGAGCAGGGCGCCGAGGGGCCGGTTGGGCATCGAAATGGATGCCTGGTCAGCGTCATCCTTCGACGCGTTCAGGGTGAAAACCGTGTTCCTGGTACTTCAACGTCGTCCGAAGTCTGTCGAAGGTTTGCTATGGTCCATCGCGGCTTTTTCCTCACACCCTTAGCCGGCTCCCAAAATGCTCGCTACAACGTAGGCTGCCGCCACGAAAAGTGAGGCAACTTCCCCTACAGCTCGCATTGGTTTCTCTTTGATGGGAAGAACGAACTTAAGAACTTCAACGCCCCTCTGTATCCGGGCTAGGTTGCGAATAATTGCCCAACTTACTGCCGACAGCCAGACCCAGAATGACGTGAAAAAAGTAGAGTAAAGTAGTGGTGCTATCCATCGATGGGCAGGATCAATTGAATAAGGGTCTGTTAGGCTTAAAATAACAACTTCGCCAAGATATATAATGTATTGAAGGCTCATTGGACGGTCCAGTAAAAATGCGTAAATTGAAAGAGAAAAAATTAAAATTGCGAAAAATATCGATACGGTAACCAGAAAATCTATTATGATGAGACAAGAATTAGAAATATAATTATCTGATTTCTCTATGACTTTTATGAAATAGCGGGTTTGGAGTAGAGAGGCATAATCTGCGAATATGTTGACAGCAAACATAGAAAAGAAAAAGGTAGATAAGAAATTGAAAACAAATTCTTTAGGTAAACCTACTATAGGGAGGTAAATTTCTCTCGAAGAAAAAAAGCTAACGCTTAATATTCCAAAAGAAACTATAATCGTGAATGTGATGGATGCAACTGTGGAAGATAAAAAACATCGTGCGCTCAAATGCTTTTTTCCGAATATATGATCAAACATCAAGGAAAAGGCTAAGGGCCAGCGAACCTTCGGACCGTCAACTTTGATGCGAGTAAGCCGTTGGGAGATGAGCTGCCGAAATTCAACTGAGAACGCATCGTCCGCCTTCCAAAAAAGAGCGAGAACGCCTAAAGTTACCGCAAATCCCGTTCCGCCAAAACCTAGAGCCTGGAATAGACTGAAATCCATTTGGCGCAACCTCAAATGATTATTTGAAATTTAAGTGTTAACCTGGCTCAATTTTCTCCTTCTTACAATGCTTCTCTTCCAAAGATAGGCAAAACCAGGCGGCCGCCTTCGCTGTCGCGCTCCAGACCTTATGATTAGAGCAGGATTCCCACCTAAGGCGATCCTACTCTAGGACCTCGGAGCTTTTCCGGACCTGACGCCGTCCGTCTTTAGTCGGCTAGCAGGTACCACTGGTATTCCTGCGGCGTGATGGCTGCTTCGAAACTCTCGTACTCGGCCTCCTTCGCCTGCACGTAGAGGTCGACGTAGTCCTTGCCCAGGTAGTCGCGCAGCAGCTTGCCCCGGCGCAATCTTTGCAGTGCTCGGCGCGGGCGCATCGGCAGGCCGGGGTCGAAGGCGGTGGCGGCGTTGCCGCTGGCCGGCGGTCCGGGGTCGAGCTGGTGGGCGATGCCGTGATGCATCCCGGCCAGCAAGGCCGCCAGGGTCAGATAGGGATTGGCGTCGGCGCCGGGCATGCGGTGCTCGACCCGTTTGGCGCTGCCGCTGCCCAGGGGCACGCGCAGGGCGACCGAGCGGTTCTCCTCGGCCCAGGAGCGGCGGATCGGCACGAAGATGTCCGGCTGATAGCGGCGGTAGGAGTTGATGTTCGGCGCGAGGAAGGCCATCGCCTCCGGCAGGGTCGCGAGCAGACCGCCGAGCGCGTGTCGGAAGCTGTCGCTGATCCCGCCCTGGCCGTCGTCGAGCACGTTGCGTCCCTGGCCGTCGAACAGGCTGATGTGCAGGTGCATCCCGTTGCCGGCTTCGCCCGGATAGGGTTTGGCCATGAAGGTCGCCTGCATGTCGTACTTTCGGGCCACGCCCTTGACCGCGCGCTTAAAGAGAACGCAGTCGTCCGCAGCCGCCAGCGGGTCCTCGACATGCCGCAGGTTGATCTCGAACTGGCCGGGTGCGTATTCGGCCGAGATGGCACCGGTCGGGACGCCCTGGGCGCGGCAGCTCTCGACGATGTCCGTCAGCACGGTGCCGAAGGCATCGACCTGGTCCATACCGTAGACCTGTGTGGCCCGGTCGCGCTCGCCGGTGGCGGGGGAGAAGGGGGGCTGCGGCGCACCCTCCGCACCGCGCGCCCGGTCGATCAGGTAGAACTCCAGCTCGAAGGCGACGCAGGCCGTCAGACCCAGTTCGGACTTCAGTCCCTGCGCCACGCGGGCCAGGACGTTGCGTGGCTCGAAAAACAGCGGCTGGCCGTCCCGCTGGCGGCAGGTCAGCAGCACCTGGGCCAGGGGCTGGGCCGACCAGGGCACCCGGTCCAGGGTGTCGGGGATCGGCACGGCAAGGCAGTCGGGATCGCCGTCCGAGAAGCCGCGGCCGCCGGCGTCGGTGTTGGCGCCGGCGGTATCGAGCAGGAAGCTGGAGGCCGGGAAGGCCAGCCCGTCGCCGAAGATACGGGAGAGATCGGCGACCGGATAGCGCTTCCCCCGGACGACCCCGGCGAGGTCCGCGAAGATGACATCGACCGCCTGGGTATCGGGAAACTCGGCGAGGAACTCCCGAACCTCGCGCAAAGGCTCTTCGGTCATGACGGCACGGTGATCATGCAAATTCCGTCCGCGGCCTAGTCCAGCTCGACGATGGCATCGACCTCGACCGCCACGTCGATCGGCAGGCCGCCGGCCGAGACGGCGGTGCGGCAGTGCCTGCCCTTGTCGCCGAAGACCTCGACCATCAGATCGGAGGCGCCGTTGACGACCTTGGGCTGATCGGTGAATTCCGGGGTCGAATTGACGAAGCCGCCCAGGCGTACGACCCGCTTGACCTTGTCCAGATCGCCGCCGGCCGCAGCCTTCATCTGGGCGATCAGGTTGATGGCGCAGATCCGGGCCGCCTGCTGCCCCTCTTCCACGGAGAAGGTCGCGCCGACCTTGCCGAGGAACTGCGGCTTGCCGTCGACAAGCGGTACCTGGCCCGAGATGAACACCAGCTTGCCGACCGCCACGAAAGGCACATAGTTGGCCACCGGAGCCGCGGGCTCCGGAACCTCGATGCCCAACTCCTTCAACTTCGCGTCGATCGTTCCGGCCATGGCGCGGCTCTCCTCCCTCTCGGCTTTTCGCTGTCTGTCGCTGATCGCCACGAACGGACGTCCGCGGCGCGCGGAGAGTAGCCGAGCCAAAGGCCGGAAGGGAAGTGGAAGCGGCGGGTTGAACGCGTTACGGGCGAGTCGAAGGCGGCGCGAAACGTCTCACGCTCGGCCGATCCCGATGACGGCTGTCAGGCGGCTTTGGCTTGGCTCCGGGCAAGCAGACGGGACCGGGCATCGATCATCTCCCGCCGCAACTGCTCGACCGTCGACCCGGATACCGCCAGAAGCTTCCAGGTCAGTTCGTCCTCGAGCAAGTCCTCGAGCCGGGGCTCGCGATTGTCGGTCCAAATCTTTGCCATCTGATCCTCGCTGCTCGACGCACGTCCCTGCGTCCCCTTCATGTAGGGGGACCTGTTACCGGTTGCCTATGACAAAGCCGAGGCGCAAACATGGCGCGCCCATGAAGGTGAACTCGATCACAGCGCCCAGCCTGGCTCACGGTCGTATCGGGCCGGACGGCGGGATCGGGTCGTCCCTCGCGGAACGGGTGCGCCAAGCATCGACGGCCTAAGTCATCTCGCCCGCGGCCCATGATCTAGACCAGATCCAATGAAGCGACTGTTAAGTTGTAGGGTTAAAGTTTAAAAGACAACCGAAGGGCGTATCAAGAGCTAAGTGTTTCTGCCCCGGACTCTGGCCCAGAGTCCGCGCCGGCCGCCGGACTGAAAGCTCCACCGGCCTGTCCGGAAGAGGAAATGGAGAAGGGGAGCGAGTGCGCCGTAGCGCGCTCGCTCCCCTTTATGTCGGCGTTCTCCGGCAGGGCGGGACGGTGGCACGGACTGGGATCCGTGACCGGCGGACTCGCGGGACGGTTCCGCCGGTCACCAGGCCCTTTAGGTCTGGCGATAGCGTGACCGCTTCCCTTGGAATGACCCCGCTCTAGGAGCAGCCGCTCGTCGCGCCGCAGGTCGTGCACTTCATGCAGGTGCCGTTTCGCACCAGCGTGAAGTTGCCGCACTCGCCGCAGGCATCGCCCTCGAAGCCCTTCATGCGGGCCTCGCGGATCCGCTCCAGGCGTTGATCGACTTCGCTGCCGATCCGGCGGCTGACCGATACTTCCTGCGAGACGAAGCTGGCGGTCTGAACGCCGGCCGAGGTCGTGGTCGCGTCTCCGGCGTAGCCCAGGCCGTCGGTCCCCGTCGCCTCCAGCTGTGGTCTGGTTTCCAGGGCAGTTCCCTGTTCGCCCGCCAGATCACCTGCCAGATCGCTCGCTTGGGCGCCGCCCGGCAGCACCAGCAACTGGTTGCGCACATATCCGCGCGAGGTCACGCGCCGCACCGTCTCGGTGATCGCCTGCTCGACCTGCTCCTCCAGATTGGCCTGCGCCTCGCCGCGGCCGGTGGCGTCGGGCAGGACGTCGTCCGGCGCCACATGGGCCAGATCGTTGCGGCCGAGGTAGCTGATCGCCAGCTCGCGGAAGATGTAGTCCAGCACACTGGTCGCCATCTTGATGGCGTCGTTGCCTTCGACCATGCCCGAGGGTTCGAAGCGGGTGAAGGTGTAGGCCTCGACATACTCTTCCAGCGGCACGCCGTACTGCAGGCCGATGGAGATCGCGATGGCGAAGTTGTTCATCAGACTGCGGAAGGCGGCGCCCTCCTTGTGCATGTCGACGAAGATCTCGCCCAGGCTGCCGTCCTCGTACTCGCCAGTGCGCAGGTAGACCTTGTGCCCCCCGACCACGGCCTTCTGGGTATAGCCCTTGCGCCGGCCCGGCAGGCGCTGCCGGCTGACTTCCCGCTCGATGATGCGCTCGACGATCTTCTCGGCGACCAGTCCGGCCTTGGCTGCCGTCGGCGCGGCCGTCAGGGCCTCCGCCAGCTCGTCGGTCTCCTCGTCCGCCTCGTCGTCGATCAGGCCGGAGGCCAGCGGCTGGCTGAGCTTGGAGCCGTCGCGGTAGAGCGCGTTCGCCTTGATCCCGAGCTTCCAGGACAGCTCGTAGGCAGCCTGGCAGTCCTCGACCGTTGCCTCGTTCGGCATGTTGATGGTCTTGGAGATGGCGCCGGAGATGAAGGGCTGCGCCGCTGCCATCATGCGGATGTGCGATTCGGCCGAGAGGTAGCGCTGGCCGGTCTTGCCGCAGGGCGTGGCGCAGTCGAACACCGGCAGATGCTCGGTCTGCAGGTGAGGTGCGCCCTCCAGGGTCATGGCACCGCAGCAGTAGACGTTGGCGGCTTCGATCTCGTCCTTGGTGAAGCCGATGGCGGCCAGCAGGTCGAAGCTGAGATCCTCAAGCTCGGCATCGCCCAGGCCCAGAGCCGTGCGGCAGAAGCTTTCGCCCAGAGTCCACTTGTTGAAAGCGAACTTGATGTCGAAGGCGCTGCCCAGCGCGGACTCCAGGGCATTCAACGCCGCTTCGTTGAACCCCTTGGCCTTCAGGGTCTCGTGGTTGACGCCGGGGGCCTGCGCCAGGGTCCCGTGACCCACGGCATAGCGCACGATCTCCTCGATCTCGGCCTCGCCGTAGCCCAGGTGCGCCAGCGCCGCCGGGACGGTGCGGTTGATGATCTTGAAGTAGCCGC
>CAJNJA010054552.1:4930-22430 GCA_905231915.1 Symbiodinium necroappetens | reverse complement strand
CACCTCAGGCACTGAACCCTCCTACCCGCAGTAGTTTACATAATCTTTGTGGCTGGGAAGGTAACCTGGTAACTTTTTGCGGCTGATCTAATTTAATCCTTCCAATTACAATTTAAAAGCTTAGCCGTGTTTTGGGCTAGGGTACTCAGCTCCTCAGTACAGATCCACCCAAGGACACTCAAATAACACGCCTGCCATCAGCAGGCCCGGTAACGCCCATATGCAAAACCCCCCGCATAATCACAAAGGGGGATGCTGGCACTAAGCAGTAACCCCTGGGCCTTCAACCCTAAACGGTTCTAAACCCTATAGCCCATAAAAACAGGAAAACCTTAAGCTCTAGGCCTGAAGCGAGTTGCGAGAGTCCACGCCCGAACGCCCCGACACCCCGAGCTCCAGGAACACCAATCTATCCCTTAAGGCCCCCGATGCTTGATCCTTATCTGGGTCCTTGTTGGATACAATTTTCCACTTTTGTTATAACAAAACCCAATAAGGATTAAACATGATCATTTTTGTTACTAAAATCCCCAACAGGGAACCAGTTATAGCAACCCCCACAGGCCCCAAACCCGAGCCCTTTTTCTGCTACCTGGGAGGGAAAAATCCCGATGCTACATCCTTGTAGGAGCCCTCGTCGGCCCCTTGCAGGGGATCTATAGGGTTCCCGTACGGACTCCACGGATCTATAGGAATCTACAGGGTGCCCTGAGCGGTACCACAGGGTTCTAGAAATAGGGCCCTAAACCCTAAACCTAAGCCCTAAACTAAACCCTAAACTCTAAATCGTAAGCCCTAAACTAAATGCTAAACCCTAAATCGTAGGCCCTAAACTAAAGCCTAAGCCCCAAACCGTAAGCCCTAAACTAAACCATAAGCCCTAAACCCGAAGGCATAAGGGGACCCTTCTGCCCAGGAGGGGTTTGAGCTTTGCCATCCCGGGGGGCCTCTTGGAACTACAAAGTCGCGTTGGGTCTCCCTTTTGTCGGCTTCGGGTTGAGGGCTTAGGGTTTGGGGTTTAGGGCTTAGTATTTAGGGTTTAGGGTTTGGGAGAGAGTAGTGTCAACAGCAATTGCCATAGCTATAGCAAAACTAATAGTGTTAGCAACAGCAACTGCAGTAGCAATCGCTTGCTGCTACTACTGCTACTGCTACTGCTACTGCTACTGCTACTGCTACTGGTACTGGTACTGGTACTGCTACTGCTACTGCTACTGCTACTGCTACTGCTACTGCTACTGCTACTGCTACTACGACGACGACGACTACTACTACTGTAGTACTAGCTGCTGCTGCTGCTGCTACTACTACTACTACTACTACTGCTACTACTACTCCGACGTCGAGGACCTACTCAGAATGAGGATGACAAACACAAAGTCGCATCACTAAAGTGGGCAAAGGCATTGTGGTAGTCATGGCAGCAGCAAGCCGTCGACCTCCTCCTCCTGTGCTGCTACTCTGACTGCGCAAGCTTAATACGGAAAAAAGCATGCCACAAACTGGCACCTCAGCGACACCCGAGGTTCGAGCTTGGGGGTTGTCGGCCGCACCGGTGCAGGGAAGAGCAGCCTTCTCCAGGCTCAGGGTTTAGGGCTTTGGGGTCCACCTCTTCTTGTCCTTGAAGCGGAGTTTACCATCCCAAATTTCTGGATGAATACGCAGCCCGTCCCAGGTCTCAAAGCCTCCCAGGTCTCAAAGCCATCCATGTTTGTTTGGTGTGCTTGCATTGCGCTTCTCTCCCATGCTTTGCTGCTTTGCTCTTCTGCCCTCTCATGGCACTCTGGAAACGAGGTTGAGTGCAGCGTTGTCATACGGCCGGGGTGATCGATGTTGAACAATTCTGCGATGGCGATCTTGCATTGCTGCAGGTGCTTTTTTCGCGGCCACATCCTGACAAACTGTCGGCTTGATGTCAGCCCATGTGTCAGTTTGTGGCTGTTGTGTGTCAGATCCAGCAAACCCTGCTGGAGGAGGTGAACCTTAAACGTGACGCTGCATGGACTGCTTGGCTTGGTATTTTTCGATCATTAAACCAGTACTTAGTGAAGAGCCGGACTTATACTTTCGGCAGAAGCAGTGTGTGTACACAGTCAAGAGAAACGTCGCAACAACCTACACTCTAGACTGAAACTGCTGCCCAAACCCTAAACCCTAAGCCCTTGACTCCCAAAGCCGAAGCCCTGGTCTCCCTGAACTCGTGAAGCCCCAACTGCACACATCCTCAGAGCCCTCCCCCCTAAACCCTGAGCCCTACGGCCCTGGCCTCATTTTCAGGCTCTCTTCCGCATGTGCCGGGGCCCTGGCGTGGCTTTCTGCTACAGCAAAACAGGGATTTAGGGCAGATTTAGGGTGTTTTGGCTTCGGGTTTAGGATTGGGGGTTCACGAGGGTTCAGGGTTGAAGGCTTGTATTGGCATTGGGGTTTGCCGCAGGTCCCCGGCCTCGATGTTAACGCCTGGGTTTGAAAGTTTTTGTCTTAATGCCCGCATGGTTCACTATAGACTATAGTTATAGTGAACCATTCGAATTATCAAGGCCCTTATACTCTGTCGGTTGTGGTTTCCTGAGCCTTGGTCCTTAAGGCCTGAGGGGCACAACCACTTTCTTAACACGGCCTGTATTGGTTTGGAGTCGAGTGCTCTCAGTGAAACATTATCCTGGGCACAAAGTCTCGAACGGTGTAGATTCGAAGCACACCCTTCAGGGCCCTTGACCGTACAAGCGTCCCCAGCTGGACAACCCGAAACTCGAAACGGTTTGGGACACACTTACACATGGACACACGTGCACGCATCCACCCACCCATACACACGTAGATACATAAATACAGTCACGTGCGTCAGTTCGAACATAATGTATACACCTGTACGGCGTATGCACGTACGTACATGCATACATGTACATACTTACACGCTTACATGTACATACGTGTACGCGCATGGTCGTGCATGTACATACATACACACATGCATGCATGCATGCATGCATGCATGCATGCATGCATGCATGCATGCATGCATGCATGCATGCACGTACACACGTGTACACACATGAACGTGCATACACACATGCATGCATGCATGCATGCATACATGCGCATACATGTATTTTCATGGGCATGCATACATGCATACATACATGCATGCATACATACAGACATACATACATGCATGCATGCATGGATGCACATACATACATACATACATACATACGTACATACATACATACAGACCTACGTACATACATACATACAGAGACAGACAGACAGACAGACAGACGGACAGACAGACATGCATGCATGCATGCATACCCATACATACATACGTACATACATACATACGTACGTACATACATATGTACGTACATACATACATACATGCAAGTGTGCATGCATGCGTACGTGCATCCATCCATTCATATATGCAGACAAGCATGCCCACGCACATGGACATACACATGAATTTATGTATGCAGGTCGGCGGGTAGGTAGGCGGGGAGGGAGGGAGGTAGGCAGGAAGGTAGGCAGGTCGGCAGGTTGCTAGTACGGTAGGTCGGTAAGGTCGGTAGGACGGTAGGAAGGTAAGGTAAGCTTGGTAGGTGTATACATGTTTGCAGATATATACTCGCATTGAATATACACTTGGGTATAGGTATAGGTGTATATACAGTATACATGCTACCTACCTACCTGCCCACCTACTTGCATACCTGCCCACATGCACGTATTGCTTCTGTGCATATATGGAGGACCGAACCCGTTCCGCGCAACGTCCTGTGCCCAGGCCCTATCGAGTCTGGCACGATCCATCTCTACGGCAAGGCTCGACGTCGTGAATGCTAGACTTTGGCTGCTGCATATATCGCATCTTCATTCTGGCACATGCCTCGCCTGGAGTGTCCGAGTGCGAAAAGGAAGAACCTAAGGCCCCCATAAAGGGGATATTATAAGTGATCTACAAGGGATCTACCTCAACCCCTCTAAGCCTCCGAAAGGTGAAACAAAGACTGAGCTCTCGCTTCACCTGAATTGAAAAATTAAGATACGACAGTAAAGACTTGTAGCAATACCATCATGTCATCACTACGGTAACAAACAAACCCTATGGCTTCAGTATCATGGAAACCTAAGCTAAGCTCCTTACCTTCCTAACTCTAAGCCCTAGACCCTAAGCTCAGTTCCTCAAGAAGAGCCCTCAACCCTAAACCCTAGACCCACTTCCTTAAGAAGGGCCCAGAAGACCAAAACCCTAAACCCTAAACCCTAAACCCACTTCCTTAAGAAGGGCCCAAAACCCTAAACCCTATTCCCTAGACCCTAAGAAGGGCCCAGCAGACCACCAGGACGTCTCGGGCATCGGGCTCCACACGCTGCGCAAGGCCCTGGCGATCATCCCCCAGGATCCTGTTGGCCACTGGGTTCCAGGAAGGCTTCCCTTTTTTTTTGGTGCTTATAAGGGTAGTTTTAGGAGCTTTAAGGGTATTTTAGGGGCTTTAAAGGGTATTTAGGGCCTTCTAGGGGTTAGGTTCAGAGCTGTTTTCGAGTTGAGGGAAGGCGGCTTCGTCTTTTTCTTTTTTAGGTTTAGGGCTTCTTTTAGACTTGAGGGCTTACTCAGGGTTTAGGGAAGGCTTCCTTGTTTTGGGGTTTAGGGCTTAGGGCCTTTTAGGGTTGAGGGTTGACAGCCGTCATCATTTTCAGACAAGATGTTTTCATGTTCGACTGCGCTATCGACAACCTTCAGAACAGCCCCATCAACCACCCAAGCCCCGAAAAAAGGGACCAGGTGCCCAGATCCTCCAAAACCGTAAGCCCTACATACCCTAACTCCTAAGCCTAAACCTCGCCTGGCTTGTCCGAGTTGTGAGAGCGTAGACCGAAGCCCACGATCCAAGGTTTCACCGGAACCGTCCGCTTCAATCTCGACCCCTTCACTCAGCACGATGACCAACGCCTCTGGCAAGAGCTCGAGAAGGTGCTGCAGTAATCCAGACACCCTAAACCCTAAACCCTTCAACCTCTGCCCCCCCCAGACGACTTGAAACCTGTTGAGTTTTTTTGCCTTGGGCCGGGCCGTAGTCTTTAAGCCCGAAGAGCCCGGAGATCTCCAAATCTCCGGGACCCTGTCTAATATTTCTATTCTCTGTGGGTTTGGGGTGTAGGGTTTAGGGTTTATAGGTGTGTGTGTGTGTTTTATTTACACACAAAAAGTTTGCAATCGAAATTGTTTCCGGGCATAAGTAATTAAAGAGATAGTTAACCACCTAACCACATAAAGGTACCGTCACATAATTAAGAAGATGAAAACTATAAGCGAATAAATACCTATGTAGAGATAGATATAAATATAAATATAGACATAATAGTACACCAGAATCTATACCCCCCCCACCCCAAGAAAGAAACCAAAAAGCAACAGCACCATTTCATTGTCATAATATAATACAACCTCCTGAAACTTGTGTCAGGCCGAACACCTTCAAGCCTACCAGCCCTTAATTCCCCCCCTAAACCCTAAACCCCAAAACGCAGGAGCCTTAGCGCTTGGAGCAGGTCTTCGGCAGACGTTGAATGATAGTCATCGTGAGGAACCCTGAAAAATAGCATCTGCGCCGCTAGATGTCAGGCCCGTAAACTAGAGCCCGATATAACTTAAGCCCCTAAGCCCCAAGCCCCAAACCCCAAGCCCTAAACCCTAAACCCTTAACCCCTAAGCCCTAAGCCCTAAACCCTAAACCCTTAACCCTTAACCCCAAAGCCCTAAACCCTTAACCCCAAAGCCCTAAACCCATAACAGGCCGCTTAGGCGGTCGAATCTCAGGAAATCTCCCACCTCGATCTCAGGTGCAGTTGAAGGCGCACTTCCAGGTCCCATTCTGGCGCTTCGGGTTTGGGTTTAGGGTTTAGGGTTGTTTAGGGTGTTTAGGGGGTTTAGGGGGTTTAGGGGGTTTAGGGGTTCAGGGTGTTTACGGGTTTAGGGTTTAGGGGGTTTAGGGGGTTTAGGGTTGAGGGTGTTTAGGGGTTTAGGGTTGAGGGTGTTTAGGGGTTTAGGGTTTCAGGGTGTTTAGGGGTCTAGGGTTGAGGGGTTCAGGGTGTTTAGGGGTTGGGCCTTCGGGGTTTTCGCAACCCATGCTGGCTTCCGTTGGCAAAAATCAGGACTGAAAGGGTCTTGTTGAGGGTTTCTGTACGTTTCAAAGGGTTTCCCTGTCGGAAGGTTTCTGTAAGAATTTGTGCTTACAGTTTCTTCTTGAGCTCGTATCCACAATAGCTTTCCCAGCGCCCCCAGGTTTCCTGAACCAAGAAAGGCCCTGAAGATAGGAGTTACAGCAGGTTCGGCTCAACCCTAAACCCTAAACCCTAAAAGCCTCAAGCCCTGAACCCTAAACCCCAAAAAGTCCTGAGTTTCACGCCCTCAAGCCACCTCAATGCCCCTTACGCCCCCTTGAGCTCCAATCCGCACTCCCAGACCTTCCCCGCGGAGACCGAAAGGTGGAATCTCACTCTTGGTCTTTGCCCTTCTCTTCTCTCCAAGGGAGCCCCAAACACGAAACCCTCCCTCAACCCTTAACCCTTCAAGCCTAAAGGCCCCCCTTCTCCAGCATTTCTTGACCCCCAAGCTTTCTTTGTTTCTGGGAGGCCAAAGAGGAGGGCCTTGACTTCCAGGTGTCCTCCGGGGGCGAAAACCTTTCTGTGCCTTGGCCTTCCTTTGCGGTGTGGATATGTTTTTATTCATGTACACACGCGCATCTATCTATCTATCTATCTATCTATCTATCTATCTATCTATAGTATAATATATATATATATAAATAAATAAATAATTATAGAGTATGATATAATATATTATATTTTATTATAATATAATATAATATCATATAATATCATATAATATAAAATAATATATTTTAATATAGTATAATATAATATAGTATAATACATATATATATATAGATAGATCTCTGTTTGAAATAGTTAATAAGTATACATGCAGACACACATACATGCATACATACATGCATACGTGCATGCATACATACATACATACGTGCATACATACATACATACATACATACATACATACATACATGCGCACATGTTTATACATCTCCTTCTCTCCCCCCCTTCCCTCTCCATCGCTTTCTTTTTCAATCAAGATTTTGGGGTTTACGAGTTTGGGGGTCTCCTTTGGGGTTTAAATGTGAAGCCCAGTCGCAAAGGTAGGGTGTATGGGTCGGGTAGGGCTTTGACGAGCCTGGGAGGATTCCAGGGGATTGAATTTCTGCTGAGCAGCGCTGCGTTCCAGCATAAAATGCAGCAAGGACCCCCTTGCAAGGAGCCGTTCCGCACACCCTACAACCCAACTCAATCCGGAAACTCTGAGTTGTGGCGATGCTAGCATACGCCTACCGAGACCATCAGTCGCAGCCTCTCCAAAGATCAGGTGATGATCAGGTGAAGCATACCACCAGAACCGGGAAGCATGTGCACGACAATTTTCAGTTCCCTAAGCTTTCTGCAAAGCTCCCCAAATGCCAAACCGCCGACCACGAACCCAAAGGCAATAATCCTTAAAAGTCTCAAGCCCTGAAAGGCACCACAACCCCCAAAAAGCCCGAAAACCCTAAACCATAGAATGTTTTATGCCCAATGTCGTAAAGTTGCTTCGCCCCCTGGGCCTACGCGCTTTAAGCCAAATCATCAGCCCAACTCGAACTTTGGGCCTTCGAAGAGCAGACCCTGTAAGCCGCCGTTTTCCGTGTAAACTTGCAGCCCGGAATGTCCGAATCAAGTCTCAAACTCCTAAGCCACCCTCTGTTGTCCTAGTCCCTCAACTCCCAACCCTACACCCTAAAGAGCCCTAAAGCAGCAAATCCCGTGTCAAACCCTTAATTCCCAAACCCCTCAACCCCTGAAGCGCTAAAATTGTGTCCGAGGTCGGCCAAAGGCAGCTCCTCTGCTGTGCCCGCGCGCTGATCCGAGGTGCACGGATTCTGGTCCTGGATGAAGCCACGGCCTTGCCCTGAGACATCAAGGCTTCCAAGTTTGGGGCTTGGGCTTTGTACGTCATGCAAGGGGTGGCTATGACGCTATTGGTGACAGCGATGACGACGCCTCGTGATGTCTTCGTCAGGCTAGCAGCACTTGATGGTGGAGGTGCTGATGGTGGCGGCGGTGGTGGTGGCAAAACTAGCACCGGTAGCAGTGGAGGTGAAGACTATTATCGCATAGAAGGTGCTCTATGTAGATATGTGTAAAAGTGCAACTAGCATACGTGGAACGTTCTGTGTCTGTATGGGTTTGTATGTATGTATGTATGTTTGTATGTATGTATGTATACGTGTATGTATATGTGAATGTGTATGTGTATGTTTACGAGTATGTGTCTGTGTACGTGTATGTGTATGTGTACACGTGTGTGTTTGTACGTGTATGTGCATGTGCATGTGCAGGTGCATGTAATGCAATGTAGTGTAGCGTATGCATGCTGGGCCTCTATGTAACGTAAAGTAAAGTTATGAAATGTGATGTGATGTAACGTAACGTAACGTAGCGTATGAATGTATGTATGTATGTCTGTCTGTCTGTATGTATGTATGTATGTATGTATGTGTATACACATGCTTAATGTAAATTTCACTCATCTATGTACTTGTATATGCACACATCCATGTATAGGTATATGCATATGCACATGTAAAGCATATGTGTATGTGTATGTACATGGTTTGTATGCATGTATGCATGCATGTACGCATGTATGCATGCATGTGTGCATGCATGTGTGCATGTATGTCTGTTTTCATACACACAAGCAAGGTCCGGCTTTAAACTATATATATATATATAATATAGGCATGTACGTTTGTATGCATGTGTGTATACAAGCATGTATAATATATATATATGTATGTATGTAGTATGTATTTATGTACGTATGCATGTATTGAAACTGGTTTTCATGTGTTTATGTACGCACATAGGATTACGGGGGTACAAACAAGTGCAGGTAGTGCAGTGCTAGACTACTATTCTGGTGTCAGCACCAGCCGTTGCCGCATGCCACAAGCGATGTTCCATGGGTTGCACGAGTACGTATTGGTCGTGCTCCGACCGCTGCAATGATGACCTCGCCGACTAACCTTTTTAACATTCCAGCACAACGTGCCCTCCAAGTTGGTATTCTTCACGTACCGTGTGGTTCCAGCTCAAAGCGCCCTCAAAGCTTCAAAGCTTCTCAGCTAAGCCCTAAAGAAGCCATACTGAGGCAAGTGTGGACTTCAACACGGACAGTCTGATCCAGCAGGTGCTACGCAAAGAGGCTCCGAAGCAGACTGCAGTGAGTGCTTTTTACTCCTCGGCAGGTTCATTGTTTCCGGTGTTTCCGGACTATTGCAGGGCTGTTTCAGACAGTTGGGTTTGTGAACCTTAGGAGTTTGAATGTTCCTGCGGCACTTCCCGAATACCCACGCACCAAGCCGCACGACTTGTAGGGATGCTTGGGGGTCGGAGCCGAAAGCATAATGCCAGAGCTCGCATGTCCTCAAAGCACAGGCTCTCAACCAGTAAGCAGTGGCAGAGCTCATTAGCTTTGCTGGTAGCAGCAGTGGCCGTCAGTAGTTGCATGCTTAAATCCTAAACCGCTTGCGGTGCTTCGGAGTTCATAACAGGTGCAGACGAAGCAGTTGACCACGATCACCATTGTGCCTTCGGCTTGAGCAGCCCGGTAGGTCCATGGTACGGTCAACATAGAAGCCGGAAGAAATAGTGAGAAGGGCTCCTTACTAACTTATGGTCCAGTTACAATACTATGACGGTAACATACATTTCAACCCCTGCTATGTTGCTCATGCTTAGCGTAATGAATGTATCGAACCGGAGTCTGAGTTAACGAGAGGGTGAATGGCCAAACCCTAAAACCTAAACTCCTCCAAACCCGAAGCCTTAGTAGGAGACAAAAAAAGGCCCACAAAACTAATCTAGAATCCACCTAGTAGTTCTAAACCCGCATGGCCCGCAAAACTCCAGACGCTGCTCCAGGCAGAGTGTCAGAGTAATTCGGAGTATGTCGCCCCTGTAAATCCTGTCTATCTACCTGCCTATCTATCTATCTATCTGCCAATCCATCTATCTATCTCCAAAACCTGCTTACATCTTACTGTTGCATGTCGGCATTAGCCCTGCCCCCCAAACCCTGAATTCCTGAACCTGCAAGCCCAAAACTACCAGGATCTACCCTAATTTCTGTGGGATAGGATCATCAACTTTGCCCCGCTTCCTACAACTAAGTGTAAACTCCAAAAGCCTTGTAACTCCCAACAAAGCCCGAGATGAAGGCTTCGAGACGCACAGTGTTCTGAGATTTCGTGAGCCTGAAGCCCTAAACCCTAAATAACCCTAAATCGGTGGACCCATGCCTCGCTGGAGAGTCCGAGTGCCGGGGCCGAAACCCTAAACCTAAAAGCAGACACCCGTTTTAGGTTTAGGGTTTAGGGCACACACGCTGCAAAGCCTTGTAAAGCCTGACAGCATGCTTCAAACCCAGAAGGAGCCGCAGGGTGTAGGGTTTATATAAATAGGGGCGGGAGCCAAAAATGTGTGCCTTCAGGAGCCCCCTAGCATCGTAGAGCCTTGCTGTACTTTAGGTTCCTCAATAGTTACCAATACTATTTTGAAGGCTCCTTGTTACAATAATAGTACAATACACCCCTGAAAAACTAGCCTTATTCTACGTACATAAAGGCCCTTGCATTAGGCTCACCGGATTTCCACCATTCTCGGAGCCGATCGTGTTCTGGTCATGTCGGTGCGCGGCTGAAAAGTTTCAGCAAAGGGGGGTTTAGGGTTTAGCAGGCTTAGGAGAGAATTTCCGGGATAGTAGGGAGCGATGCAGGGGATCAATGTTAAGGGGTTTGGGTCGGATTGGGAGTTTAATGAGGGGCCTATATTATTTTGTAATTCACGCCTTCAGTGAAGGGATGCTTTAACCTTCGGGTCATGGGCTAACTTCCAATGCAGACGAAGGGAGGGGTTTCTGGTTCTTGCTTTTCCAGTGCTGCCTTGCATATAAGGTGGACAACTAAGGCGAGACCATCGGTGCGGTTCTGCCCAAGCCCTAGGCCCTAAAGCTTTGGTCCGCAGTGCCAACAGCCCCGAGGCCCAAATCACAAGCTAAAGCCAAGCCGAATATCCAGAAGACGTGCAAGCCTGGGACGATTGTTTAAGACCCCATGCCACTTGAGGTAGGTATACTAGAGCTCTCTGACTCGTGGTGTCTTCGACCTAAAATCCGACACTCTAAACGCATGACCCCAACTCCGTCCTAGTCCCTAATCTGATCCCTGAGCCGCAAATCCTGAAAACAAACTAGCTGAAGTAAATCGCCTCAGCGCCATGCAGGAGGGACGTGCTGCTGAGTTTGGCCCCACACAGGTGGGAAGCTAGGGGGCCGAAGGCAAACGACGGCTCTGAAGGGTTTTGCGGTTTACGTTTTTCATGGAATGCAGGGGTGTTTTGCGAGATGTAAGCGAGCGAAGGAACACAACCGAGAGCTTGCAGGGTTGCCTCCAAGTTTGGTGGCAGCAGCAGCAGCAGGAGCAGGAGCAGGAGCAGGAGCAGGAGCAGGAGCAGGAGGTAGTAGTAGCAGTAGCTGTAGCATTCATTCCCCACGCAGCGAATGTACCCTATAGCGAGCTGACGACAGCCATGCATTATGGCAATCGGATCCTGCTTGGGATCTGGAGGGCAATTGCCAGCTCCATCCTGTTCGACACCTAAACTTACGGTCTACAACCCCAAACCGGTCTGCTCGGACGGAACCTGCCATGCCTGCTTTGTGCGAAGGTGTGAGTCGAAACCGGTCTGCACCCCAATTACTCGACGATGCTGCAGGAGCTGGCAGACACAACGTCGTCCAAGCGCGGAGCCTGCCTTTTTTTTTGTTAGTGTTCGTCTAGAATCTTGAGGGTGTCAAGTTTAAGTTGCATTTAAAAGCTTGATAAGTGTTCGTTTCAAACATTTCTTCAGGGTTTGGGCTCAAGATCCAAGCCGCAAATCCTACGTCGGCGTCAAATGAAAGCGTGAAAGACACCCCTTCGGCGAAGCCCGGTTAGAAGAACCCCCAAGCCCGAAACGCAAGCCTGACTGCAGGCATCTGATGCTGAAACCTAGGAGGGCTTTAGGCATTTTCAGGGTTTTGGGGTTCAGGGCATGTAGGGTTTGGGGTTATGGGCGCTTAGGGTTTCGGATCTAGGGTTCAGATGCATCTGAATCTGAAGCAGGGTGAAAGATGAGAAAGTATAGCAAAGTCGTCTAGTACAAACAGGGGCGTTAGTAGGCTTCTAGCAAGCTTTGCAGATACGGTTTCGGGGTGCTAAGAAGCGTCGGCATAGTGCCAGTGTTTGGTGAGTTGGGGTTACGAGGCATTGCGCTTTCGTCGTTGCGGAGTTTTCGGACTTGCCTAAAACTGCTTCCGTCCGGAAGGAGCAGATGATCTCAGACGCTATGGAGTCCTTCGTTTGGTTGCAGAAGTAAGGTGTCGCTCATCATGGTGTAAAACACCATCGTAAGACTTGACTTGACTTGGCTTAGGGTTTTTCAGAACCCCAAAGTCGAAACCCTGAACCTTAAAGCCTAAATACTAAACCCTAAACCCATTGAGACTTAGGGCGGCTAGTGAAGAGGTTTGCCGCGCTGATCCGCGCTGCGAAAGCCGCCGAGCAGAAGACCATTTGAGGGAGTGGCGGGCTCAGAGTTTCTTTGGTGGCCTTGGATCAAGCTGATCATAGAAGTAGTTTCAGCCATAGCACCCTACGAAGCCCCCTCCTGCTCCTCCGCATCCTCCCCCGGCCCTAATCACCGGTCTCATCCGCTTATTGCTTTGTGTTGCTTCATCTTCACACTCGCAGGGTCTGGTGCCTTTTACGAGTCTTTAAGCCTACATCCGATAATGATGAGCCTGTGTCAGTCGTTGCAGAGGCCCCGATCTCGCATGGCCAGACCCGCCCAGACGTCTAGGGACTCGAAGGGTGGGATGAAGGTAGGTGGGACAGTCCCAAGTAAGAATCCTTATATAAGGGATCCTTAATCCTACCTATCTTCATCCCACTTTTTGAGGCCTCCAAGAAAGGTGCTAGGCTTGGAGGCTGGGCCTTGGGGAACAAGAGCTGAAGGACTTGAACCAATGGTACGCCAGATGGGGGTTGATCTTTTGCATGGTAGCTCCATATAGAGACTTGACACCTTCATGCAGGATCACTGTCATAGAGTCGCTTAGAAGCCGTGAGCTCCAGGAACGCAGCCCGCCAGAGCCTAACCAGACCTAGGAGCAACCCATTGCATCTCGCACCGAATTCGGAGCGTCTGAGGGACGTTGCAGGCAAGATCAGGCAGGCCATGCATTGACCGGCCCAGGTTTGCGGGGGATTAGGGTTGACGGATCAGGGGTCAAAAGGGTTTAGGGTTTAGGGAACAGGGCTTCTCGTTCACGTTCAAGGTTTGGGGTTCGCTGTTCATGGGCTCCGACCGCGACGACGACCTTCAGAAAGCCCTCATCCCTCCGGCCCAAGCGCAATTCCCACAGTGTACCGGGTTTAAAAGAGCGTCACTCCCTGAGAGTTTCAAGAGTTCTTGTGGTGTACCCAGAGATGCCAAGAGCAGAGACAGGAGATGCAATCGTACACATCGAGAACAAAGTCGAGTAAGAAACCTTTGACCTTCTTGGGGTATCAGGATCCATATAGAGTCAAAAAGGTTTGCCTTTAGTTCCCACAGGAAACTTGGCAGGTAGGAGAAGAAGGGTTCAAGCATGGGAGAGATCGTTGCGAACAACGACTTCAAACACCAGGGGTGGCAATACCAAGCATTTGCAGGTTGACTGGCATTAACCCCTAAACCCTAAACCCCTAAACCCCCAGCCCGAAAACCCTAGCAAGATTAAATAGCGAGCTATAATAACAGCGCAAGGCTCGGGGTTGAGGATCTGGGGTTTACTGTTTAGAACCCGCAGGTGCATACGCCTTAAGACGGAGGTTTCCATGTTTTTCCGGAGATCTCATGAGCACAGTTGATCCCAAAACCGGTCTACCCCGCATGTTCGCCCCAAGCCCATCAGTTTAACCCCGTCAGACAAAGATGATGGACGATCAAATGCTTCGAGAAAGGGAGATTCGCCCGTGTTGCACTGGTAACTTATAACTTGATCCTAAACCCTTGACCCTAGACCCTAAACCCTATATTCTGAAGCAAGCAGCTTCTCAGTTTCCGGGTGCAAACGGACGAGAGAAGAGGTAGGGGGCCTGCAGTGTTCAGGTCTTCTTGCTTAGGCCCTCGTCTTCCGGACATCCTTGCTATGTTCTGCCGCGAAATCTAAACTAAACCCAAACCCCCAAATCCTAAAGCCCTAAACCCCTGAGTGTGCAGAGGCCCCGGGATTTGCCCACTAGTCTTGCAGTCTTGGAGTATGGGTTTTCCCTGCTGTGCGACCTAGTCAGGGAAGCGGGCGGGACAAAAAAGCCCTAAACACCTAAACCCTAAACATCCCTAAACTAAAGCCCAACTATGTTCTATCCCCGCGCCTTCTTTTTTTTGAAGCTTGCGGCCTCCTTCTGGGAACTCTTTGGCCGCCGCAGTGTAGGCTTTTTGCTGTTTGATGGTCATTGAAGATCTCGTAGTTTAGGGTTTAGGGGTTTAGGGTTTAAGGTTGAAGGTAGAAAGACGGCCTGGAGTCTATAAAGTTTTTAGGGCTCTAAGTCTTAGGCAGCAAAGCCCGAACTCTAGGCCGTGAAGCCGTGAACCCAACCAAGCCTCCGAATCCGAACCCCATCCAAACTGCTGCACCCAGAGTTCTCCACGCGACTGTGAGGAGAGTAAAGAAGACGAAAGTATGTTTAATCGTAAAGATATAATCTAGTTGCTGTTAGAGTCCCGAACAGACAAAATAATTGAACCTCGCCCAGCCACCCCTTCCCCCCCCTCCCCCTCTACAAGACAAGGCAAGCTTATCGGGTTGTACTTATGACAGCCCTTATAGCGTGGGAGTCAGAAGGTTGACGTGAATCCGTGTGCCTCGAGTTTTAATCAACCCCATAACGAAATTCATGTTCTGTGCCGACTTTCAGCACGCCCTCAGATGCAGCGATTTTGTCGCCTCACTTTGGAAGCGTGTCGTGGAAGATTAGCTGAAGGGCCCCAAACCCGGAGTCTGAAACCCCCGGGCCGATTCTCACAGCTTCATCTGGCGCTGCCGGCTACTACCTGCCATCTTGGAGAGGCTCGGAAAGCAAATTATGAAAGGAACCCGGGTTCGGGGCCTGGGGCAGTCTAGAAGCCCCTTTCTGCTTCCACGAGCTCTCCGATTAGCTGACTGATCCAGTCTTTGTTGCTTTGGCACGCATGCGAGAAAAAAAGGGCTCCAATGAATTGCTGCACTCTGCTCGGTCTTGTATGACGTGCTTGTAGGCAAGGGTCTTATGACATCTGTCTGGTGCCATCACCGTCAGCGTTGTCGAAGGCAGAGGGCGGTTGTGGTAGGTGGAGGACTGGTGGCAGTGGTATTCGTACGGTGTTGGAGCACCAAATCCATCATGGCGGCAGGTTGGGGTTCAAAAAGCCTGTTATGAAGGAGGTACAGCTCTTGCCCTTGCTACACTGCTTTCTACTGCTGTTGCTGTCGTTGCTGCTCCAATTGACATACGCTTGTGCAGGGGTGGATTTGTTGGTCAATGCTGCAGGTTGTGTAGTGTGTGGATGTTTCATGTGCTTTCGCTCAGCGATGAGGCAGGCTTCCTTTTGCTTCTCATGAGTTTGTTACTTTCACAATCTCAGAGCCACACTTGCCCGCAATTGAACCCAAGCTCCCACCACTGCAAATTGTTACATTGTATACCCTTCAGAAATCATGGTGACCTGGCGCTTCGTCAATGGGGCTGCGCCACTTGAAGACCGTGGTTTCCTCAGGGTGGCCGGCCGGCTCAGTAGTAGGAATAGTAACAGCGGTAGTAGCAGTAGTAGTAATGTCAACAGCAGTAGTAGTAATAGTAACAGTAACAATAATAGGGAAATGAAACAGGGAAATGAAACAGTAATACTAACAGGGAAACGAACAGGGACAGTAATCGTAATCGTAATAGTAATCGGACTGGAAATAGTAACAGTAATCGTAAAATAATAGTAATAGTAATAATAGTAGTAGCAATAGGAATAGTAATAATAAAAGCAAGAGTAACAGTCCTATTCCTAATCATGGTCATAGCAATAGTCATGGCTATTGCAATTGTGCATTAGTAGTAGTCATCGTCACCACACTGCATTCGTGTTCACGTGAGACGAACGCAGCGTAGAGCCGCACCACTTCTGGATATTGACCGACAAGAGTGCGACCCCTGCGCAGTCTGTCACTGGGCAGTAGTAATAGTAATTGCTGCAGCAAAAGCAGTAGTAGTAGTGCTGGCAATAGTACTAGGAATAGTAATCGTACTAGCAAAAGTCATGGCAAAAGTTAACGGTAAAAGTAATGGCAACAATCGTAACAGAAATGGTTATAGTAACGGTAATAGTCCTAGTCCTGGTCATAGTCACAGACACAACAGGAGTTGTAGCAACAATAACAACAAAAAACTACAGTGCTAGTAATAAAACTCTAGTAATAGTCATCGTAACAATAATCATGACAGTCATTCTAACAAAAGCCATCACCTCCCCAATATGCTAACATGACTAGGGTTTCGGGCCAATTCTGTTGGTTGCTTGGCATTCACATTCTGCATCAGATCCGGTCTGGTCAGTCAACCCAGCAGCCATGCAGCCACGACGGTGCGAAGGATATCGACATGCAAGACACCAAGAGGCTATATGGGCCCGAAACAACCTAAACCTTCAAAGCCCTGAACCCTCGTTGCCCTAAAACCTGAAACCCTACTTCCTAAATCGAAAACTGTAGCTGTGAAGTCTGAAAGCAAACTCAATCTGTTTAAGCCTCAGGCCCCGCACCCTAAACCCTAAACCTTAAACCCCAAACCCTAAACCGTTGCCTGAAACCTGGCTGCTTGAAGAGACTTCATACATTGTCTGCGAACCCTGTGTATGCATCAGCCTATGGACTCAAGTACCCTGCATTGCGGGCATGTCCTTGCTAAGTAGGAGGGAAAAAACCCTAAACCTCAACCCTAAATCTCGAACCCCAAACCCCAAACCTTAACCCAATGCAGGCTCGTCCATGCTAAGTAGGAGGCAAAAAAACCCATAACCCCTAAACCCCTAAACCNNACCCCTAAACCCCAAACCCAGACCCTTGTTACTAGTACTATTACTTGTGCTAGTACTACAAACCTAAACCCCAAAGCCTACACCTCTTATGGATCCCTCTAAGGAGCCGTTTAAGGATTCCCCACAAATCCCCCCCACAAAGACCCAAACCTCAAAGTCGGTCTCATGGCCAGCGGCTGACGATGCGCGTTGGATGGCGGCTCCGGGAGTCGATTCGAGGGCCCTAAACCCTAAGCCCTAA
>CAJNJA010054541.1:0-21680 GCA_905231915.1 Symbiodinium necroappetens | reverse complement strand
GGGGGGGGGGGGGGGGGGTGGGGGGCAGCCCTGCATCATACATACATGCATGCATGCACTCATTCCACTCATTCATACACATTCTACCAGAATAACTGCGTGTGTGTATGCATGTACCTTTTATGTATAAGCATATGTGCTTTTGTACGCAGATATGTGTGTCTGCCATAAAACTCTAGTCTATTCTGTTTTGTTGCATTGTCTTGCCTGGAAATGTACCATGTCATAATATTGCATGGTGTTCCATGGCACCGTATCATATTGTAGTATATTCTGTTGTATCAAGCATTTGTACATATCACAGATATGTCTGCTCCATTACACATGTCTGTGACGCAATACATAAGACCCCAACCTGGTCGAGCTTCTGGTCATCCAGCAGGTCGAAGCTGAGGATGAGAGGCGCAGACATGATCTCAGAAGATTGACGCTTTGCGGCTTGTCTCAGAGGTTTAGGGCTTAAGGTATGGGGTTTGGGGTTTAGGGTTTGAGGTTTAGGGCTTAGTCGTTCAAGTTTAACAGTGTGGGGTGTAAGGTTTAATTCGGCGGAGGGTGTGGCGGGGGTCCGTAGGTTCTCGGAAGGTCAATAACTTGTAGTCGCTCTCCCCTATCTCGGAAACTGGGCGTGTGGCTTTAGACGCCCGCTCTCCGTGCTAGGGGCAGCTTTTCTGCAACAGCATCCTAAGTTCTGGACCGCATAGGCTCCGAACTGACTCCTGCACGAGATGCAGGCTCTGCAACGAGTGCTGCCTTCAATCAGCTCTACATCTATGTTGCACAATGCAAACCAGAGATCCATAGAACAACCATCATAGTTGCGTCGATGAGCATGAAACAAACATAAAGTTGACATACCCACTGCTCTTCGGTCCTCATAGAGGGGGGAGCTCCGGCATCCAAGGTGTCAGGGTAAGCCCAACAGCCCACCCTGACACGCAGAGAGAGCTCACCCAGGCAGAGTGTACAGCCTACAGACCAAGTTATACAACAGTCACCATAGCATCAATAGACTGCGATTCTGGTGCAGACTACCACAAGCAGCCATCAAAAACAAAGTACACAGGTTTCAGTTGAGGGTTCTGTTCGAATGCAGAGAATCCCTGGTCCGCAGACATCCCTCTGACTGCTGCTGGGACTCTCTGTTCCCCTTGACTCCCCTCATGTAACTGAACCCTGAGTGCTTCTCTTTTGGGACTCCATGAAACCGGCCTCGACTTGTTTAGGACCAAGGCTGTGGCGAGCAGTTCGACATCCAAGCCAACACTATGAAGGTCACCAGCTGTGCGGAAGAGGTCATAGGGACACCACCTGAGCCAATGCGGTGCTCACTTCGGGAAGCAGATCAAGTCTGGCAATTATGGACTGAGAGCAGTTCGACATCCAAGCCAACACTATGAAGGTCACCAGCTGTGCGGAAGAGGTCATAGGGACACCACCTGAGCCAATGCGGTGCTCACTTCGGGAAGCAGATCAAGTCTGGCAATTATGGACTGAGTATGGAACTGATTCTAAAACCGGAAGCGGCATGAAGTTGAGACTGTCTTCGGGCCTCCCGCATTGTTGCACAGTCAAGCCACGTCGCATTTGGCTCCATGCCACCTTGATGACAGTTTTCCTCGGCGAGCACAGTTGCGATCTCGCGACTCAGTATGATGTGGTTCAGTAGCAGGTGGCTTGGAAACCAGTCTCCGGGGACTTCCCCCTTGTAAGAACAATCGAACCGCTGCATCATGTCTATATGCCTTGTTGCGATGCAGGAAACTTCTAGCACAGCATATCTGCACAGACTCGAAGTAAAGCCTCGATAATGCAGCATAAACAGCACGCGACGGGAGTAGACAAGGAGAGAATAAACGTAAAATCGCTTCCGACCACTGTACCTACTAGTATTGCAGCAGAAGCCATGTCTCTCTACGCTGGTCTGTCTATGTCTGCATCTCTACTTTTGCATTGTCGCCACTCATCATCATCATCATCACCATCATCATCACCATCATCTAAATCACCATTCTCCTCGACATCATCAATGTCATCAGTTGCAACAGCAGCAGCAGCAGCAGCAGCAGCAGCAGCAAGCACACCGAGCATGGAACACCATCAAAGAGCAGCGGCACATGAAACTTGAGTATCATTATGGCAACACGTCACAGGAAGAGAAACAGGTAATCGTCAAGCGAAGACACAATGCATGGGCATCAAGGCCCCATAAGTTTACAGGTCGCCATCGAAGCCTCATCGTCGCCGTTTCTCCTTCTTCATCGTCATCACCATCCCCCAAACTGCTTCATATTTACAACCAACGACAGGAAATGGCCACCCGAAGGTATCTTGGGATGTACTGAGATGCTTCTCATCAAGTTCGCAGAAAGCCTGCCAGCAGGAAGCCCCTTACAAGGCGCCCAAAACAAAAACAAAAACCGAAACCCTAAACTCTAAAAACCCTATAAACCTTAAACCCTAAACTCTAAACCCTAAACTCTAAACCCCATAAACCTTAAACCCTAAACTCTAAACCCTATATAAAACTTAAACCCTAAACTTAAGACCCTCACCTTTTGCAAACCGAGCATCGATCGCGATGGGCGATCCTGCGGCTCCCAGCAGGTCGCTCCAGAGTTGAAGATCGTTGTAAACGCTGCCGCTGTCGATCTTCACGTATTCAAACCTCAAGGTTTAGGGTTTAGGAGTTTGGGAGTTTAGGACTTGGGGTTTGGGGTTTAGGGTTTCAGATGTAGGGTTCAGGGTTTAGGGTTCAAGGCCTACTGACTAGGACTTAGGGTTTAGGGTCTCAGGGACGTGGGACGCCCGGATCGGGCAGGGCAGACGCCTCAATTTTCTTTGCCCTCGCTTCTGTGGACAAGAGGCCCGTACTCATGCAGGAACTCGACAGAGCCCCTCCTCAGCTAATTTCGTTTACAACCAGGTTGAAGCTTTGGGAGCAGGACCAAGGCAAAGACAAGCATGGAGGCTCTACTGCAGCAACCACCGCAGCCAGGGATTCACTGGCAGCTACTCTTCGATCCAAACACCTCAAAGATTCTGTCCAAGACCAATAAAGCAGAGTCGAGTCGGAGGAACCCCCAATCGAGTCTCCCCGGGTTCAGCGCCAGTAGGCCTGAGGAGCCCCTAAACGACACGAATCTGAACAAGATGTACCAAGGGGGACAACAGAAGCGGCGCATCTGCAGCAAAGCCTCATGTTCCGCATATACATCTCACCTGCCAACTGCATGCGTCATGATCCGACAGTTGCAACTTCAGAAGCGCCAGGGTTTACGTGGAACGCTTCATCCGCCTACTGAGCCGCATTATCCCACCTCCAATGCCACCGCGAGGCGAGCCCTCTGCACAGATGTAGTTGTTCATGTAGAACCCTGGCCTTTGCATTTGCAGCATGTACACAGTGCTTTCATATCGGATATGCTGCGGCAGCGACCCTTCCATTGTTCTGAGCGGGCCTTCTTACTTCTGTATTGCTGGTCTTCCTCAGAGCGAAGCGTCGTGTAGCAAAGGTTCGAACCGGCTTTTGTGCGATACTTTGGTATATTATTTCTGTGTGGAACATAGACGAATCCGCTACGCATCATTCCGACTCGTATAATCACGATCCACATTCATTTCGAGAAGTCTGGTCTGAGCTCTGCAGCCTTTAGGTACTTTGCTTCAGGTGTGGGTTTTGGGTTTAGGATTTAGGGTATGGGGTGATTGTTGCAGGATAGCGAAACAAAGGCTAAGGGCTGGGTTCGTCTCTGAGTGTACCTGGGGTTTTCAGAAATGCAGTCCACGCACGATGAACTTGTAGTCAAGGCGGCGAGGACGACCCAGAGGGCGATGGGCTTCCAAGAGTGGTTTAGGGTTTAGGGTCTCTTAAATCTTGCTCCACGGCCTAAGAAGGAAAAAAACCTCTCAGCGCACGCTGCACTCTCGCGGAAGGTGCCTCAAACCCATGGCCCTCGCCCTCGACGTCATAGCGCCTGGGGCAATCAAAATCTTCGCGCTCACTGGCCGAACTGAAACCTGCTCCGTCTGCAAGGCACGGATTCACTTCGGTAACCGAACATGGTCTGTCGGCTCAATTTCACGTCTCTGGCATCGCCACCTCCTGAAACCGAATCTGATGGCCAACCGCAGCACCTCCAGAACCAAGATGATGCAAACAGCCGTTTAAGTGCCAGATCCAAACAGAAAGTCGCAGCCACCCGCAGTTTTGTACTCTTCACTCAGTTCAACAAGAGATGGCCTGGTACCACTTATCGAGGAGCCTTGACAACTAGAGTCAGGTTTTTGGGGGAGTCTTATACTATGTTTGTAACAGGGGCTGCAAGGGCATGGCTTATTGTTCCGAACCCCTGTTTTTATAGGATGATGTCCAAAATAAACCCCGAAGTCCGAAACACCTCCAAAATCCGCCCAGCAGCGCAGGTCCGGAAACTTGCTCCGTTTGACCAGCGGCTTCCCTTCTGCGGAGTGGAAGGACCCGTCGACCCCGGCATGGCATGCTTGCCAACCTGCACACGCCACAGAGATAGTCGGATAGTGACAGCTCAGCACACCAGAGTTAGAAAGCATCACTACAGCACATAAGAAAGCCTTTAGGTCCTCCAAACTCTTGAAAACCACCTAGAAGTCCAAATTCTGCAGATGCATGTGCCGTCTTGCGATTAACACTGACGTGAAAAACCCCCGCCATCGTCGATGTTCGCAAATCGATAGCCGGCATCCCACAGGCTTCTCGCCGAGCCGGCTTGTACCTTGGGTCCGGTTCATGGGAGTCGGCTTCCAAAACGTTTGGCAGGTGGCAAGGCAAAGCCCATCCCTGCAATTAGCGCCAGGTATTCCTCTGGAATGCAACTTCCATCGTTTCTACAGTCTACAGGCTTTTGCCCACCGACGAGCGGCACTCCGGTTCAGGAGCTTGGCAAAGGTGCGCTCCATTCGCAGCTGATCCTGTGAACGATTCCCAGCAAAAAACACGTCCCACATGGACTTACATCCCAGGACTCATCCCAGGCACACGGAGTGTTTCCCTGCCCCTGAGGGCCACAACATTCTGCGTTGCCCGCTTCCCAGTCATTGAAACTTCTATGATTCCTATGCCCCCCAGGCTGAGCAGCAGCTATCCACAGACCACCACGACCCAACTTCCCGACGAGCCACACCCTTCCTGCAAAACAGTCTCTCTCGCAGCGAAGGCTCCACTTCCGCGCCGAAGGCATACCAGGAGCTCCAGCCCATGGGTGGGCGCGAGGACAAGGCCTCTCGCTTGGCGCTTTCTGGAAGCGACCCGGCTCAAAAACTCCGAAGACTCATGCTGGTCATCCTGATGCTCATCATCCTCGTCATCACCATGACCCTCTGCGACTGGCGCAGATCTCCGAAAAAAGGGTTCGTGCTGGCAAGCAGTCTCGACAGCTCGCGTTTTGGGGTGGCCGGAATCGGAATCGAACTTGGGAGCTGGTGAGTTCATGCCGTCGCACTCATGCTTCAGAGTCGGATGAGTGAGATCGATAGCTGGTGGATTGTGTATTCGTTGCATTGAAAGATGCCTGAGCTAGAGTATGCCTGCAAGGGTTTTTAGATTCGCACTGCACTCGCTGGTGAGGACATTGCAGCGCACCGGGATAGATCTGGCAACAAATCCTATAATCTTGCGAAGGTGCCTGACATGTTTACAACCTTTCCCTCGAAGAGGCAGTGGCGGTCGCAGCGGAAATGGTGGAAGAATGACCATCAAAATATTTAGATACGCAAAGGTCGTGAATGATGGTCATATCAAGAGTAGGATAGTCGTCAATTGCGCCTTTGGCCGCTCATCTGGCACCCAAGGCCTTCGCCAAGAGAGCGCTTCTGCGGCTTGCCAGCCCCTTTTAACCCTCTTCGTGTTGGTAAGAACATTGCTGAGAGCACTCATTGGGATCCCGAAATTCCTGACTACTAACTTACACCAACTCACAAGGCCCTCAGGCTAGATGAGCCAGGCCCACTTCAATCTCTTGAGCTCCCTTGAATCTGGGCTCCTGAACTGCTCATCTCGGCTCTGAGAGGCAAGTGCTGCCAAAGGCCACCACGGCCAGGAAGGCCATAGCCATAGCACCAATGCGCGGGCTAGCATTGCTTGCTCGGCTCTGCTTTGGCTGCAGTCAGCCCGTACTGTTGAGGCAAGGCAAAAACATGTAGCGGGTCCTACGAGAGTACCTGCAGCTGCTGCATTTCATTCAAGGCATTAGGTTGACATCCGACCGCTATAGAGGGCTTCGCAAAACTTGCTGGTGTAATCTGCACTCGACTGCAAGGCGTTGGTGCCCTGAACTTTGCCATCTTCTCTTATGTAAAGCTTCCTTGGACCATGCAAGCGTGCTCTTGCAAGGCCTACTAAGGTTGATTGTTACAAGCGCATTTAAAAACAAGAGGGCTAGGGCTATAATTACAATCGAACCTTTCAACTCCTATTCAGGTACTTGAAAGAATACTTGCGACTACCCATGAGGCCGCAAATACGACTGAGGGGTCGCGTGCTTGGATCTGCAACCGGCAAACTTCTGCAGAAGCCCTAGTAATCGTGGCAAAGCCACGTCTTCCAGTCAGAGCTACCTCCTTTCCACGGCAGTAATACTTTGAAAGGGCATCCTCGCTCCCACACCGTCCTCTGCCCACACGTGAGCCCGCTTGGGTTCACCGGCACGCAGCAGCGCCTGTATGACCTCCAGGCTCTCTTGGCTCACACTTCTTAAGATGAAGAGATCCCGTGGTCTTTTAGGCGAAGAGTCCCAAAAATGACGGGGTTTGCTTGGTGGTTTAGACTCCGAGGTTCAAGGTGCTACTTTCGGGCTGCAAGTGCTCGGAGAAGTTATCAGATTGGTGCTGGCGTTGTTGTGGCTATTGTCTTTGCTATCGGCATAGGTGCTGTTGTGGTTGTGGGCGGCGGTGATCATTGTGGCTAGTGTCGCAGCTTCCGATGAATGATGATGATGATGATGATGGTGGTGGTGGTGGTGACGATGACGATGATGGTGGTGATGACGATGATGATGATGATGATGATGATAATGATTAATCAATTAGCTGTGATGAGACAGTGACGATAAGAAAAGGAAAACGACAAGACACTGAAGATGATATGCAAGCGCTGAGAAACCAAAGGACACGGATGGCTGGCTGGATGGAAGGATGGATGGGTGGATGGATGAATGGATGGATGAATGAATGGATGGATGAATGGATAGGTAGACAGATAGAAGGATGGATAGATAGGCACATAGATATATACATAGATAGATATACAGATACATGCCCACAGAGGGCTTTGCTTTGCACAGAGCCTTGTTTCTCAAATCACTCACGCCTTGCCTTGCTCCAGGTTCTGACACATTGAACAACTCCAAAAACATGAGGCGGACTCGTCAAATTATGAGATCTTGGGCATCCTACGCATCATAATGATTCCTCAGCACCGTAGGTGCTCCCATAGACGGCCAACGCTTCAACCAAGGGCTGGCCTCACGGAAGGAGTTGCCTCAAGCTGGCTCTTATTTTTGTGTGGGGCTGGCAACGGTTTGGATCTCGTCTTCCCCCCCGAACCCAATGAAAGAAAACTTGGTTCAGGGGAAAGACAGGCAGAGAGAGAGAGAGAGAGGCAGAAACACGCCGAGAGGCAGAGACGGGGCACAGAGATAGAGAGAGTAGACATATATTGAGGGAGATGTAGACAAAGCAAGTAGGACGGATACATGCATATGTAAACAGACAGCGATGGACAGACAAATGAAACATGCGATGCAGACGCACACTTCGCCTCATGAATCTTTAGTGGATGTGGTGCAGATGAAGGTTATGTAGATGTAAGTGATATGGACATTTTGTAGCTCCGCATGTTTAGCGTATTTGCAGAAACAAGCAGAACCTTGTCCCTGTAGCTGTCAGAGATGCTCAAACTAGAAGCGCCCTGCTCTTCCGAAGGAGCTTGGGGGGAGATGATGCAAAGCACTGAACTCGAGCATGTGGCAACGGTTGATTGTGAGTAGTATAGCTTCGAAGCAACGCCATAGTGTAAAGTTTAAACGAAACTGTGCTGACGAGCGAATTGCCGTAAGGTTAAAAGTTGCATGTTGGTATGATTTTTTGGAAGCACTGTAGAGCCCGCAGGCCTGTGGATGTGAGTCGTTCCACGAGCGGCACTAGGTTTCGGGTCACGGCGACAGCATGCTCTGGTCCGAAGACAAAGCATCGTGAGTGACGTGAAGCTACTTAAGCTGAAGCCCTGCCCTGCCCATGTCGACAAGATGGTTCCACGGACAAGCAAAGACACACTTTGTGCCCACTTGGCTTTTCTGAGACCCCGTGCGGTGCGGCCGATCACTGGTTCGCTCCAGTAGGTCGATGAGGTATCGCTCCGCGCGCGTGAGGTCGTCCACCTGCATCGCAGGCCCTCATCTTGAAAACTACTTTGCTGCCTTGAGCCCACGATCTTCACCAAAACGCAAAGGATCGATGCCGAAGATCCGTCCACTGTTGGAGGCCCCTCGGAGCTCCATCGAACAACATAAATTTGAACTCGAACGTCCATGAATGGTACCTGCTTTGATTCGGCGTCTTGGAGATATTGTGAATAAACACGCATACAAACGCAGACCGGCAACGGATGTAGAAGCCACACGTACAGCTGAGGCCTCGAAATGCCTCTGCAACGACGCTCTCAATTCCAAATCTCCACGCCCAACAACTTCGAAATGCACAAACCTTTGGAGTCGATTACTTGTCTATGAGCGATGCCTACCGTACACTAAACCATGACATCTCATGAAGCAAAACATGCTTTGGTTTGAAAACCCCCTCGCCTTGGCACATCCTTGGATCATGACGTCGAAGCTTGCACGGTCGGGCCTTGCAGTGCCGGCTGGTATCTTGCAGCTTGCATGTCTGAGCTCTGCGCTGGTGTTGAGGTATGTTTGGGGGGCTCCACACCTCGGTGGAATGAACTGATCTTCCGCAGCATCTGGACTCCGGGCTCGATCAAATAAGTCTTTTTGCAGAAATCCGAGGCCCAGCACTCCAGCCTGAAACCCCCCCGTGCGCCTCAGTCCGTGCAGCTCGGGGTGGAGGGCACCCTGGCGAGTTTTCTGAAACCAGCTGTCGGCCTCACAGGGGACACTTCCGGGTTGCCTTTTGGATTGAGGGCATGGAGCTTCTGGACTTTGGGATTTTGGGGGTGTGGGTCTCTGAAAAGCTATGTCTGGACAAGGATTGGTGTCAGGCGATTCAGTCAGAGAGCAGCCTTGTTCGGCATAGCGGAAGCCTCTTTTCTTTTTCGCGCCGGCCGGCGACTGCAAAGCTATCAACAGACGGCTGTATTATTGGTAGCTGCAGGCAGGATCATGCCAAGTGTCCCACACAGACTGACAGACTAAGCTTCAAATGCAGCAACCGGAACTTGCAAAATCCAACATCATCACCCCTTTCGATCTTGACGACAGTGGCGACACAGATGCTGATCCCACCTTAGCGCTACGTAGTCTGGAGATCAGCGCTACCCTTTCAGGCTCCACCTTCTTTGAGTAAGTGTCAGCATCTCGGGTCTGGGAAGGGGCAGAGGGGAAGCAATTCAGGGCTGCGGAGCTTGCAAGCTAAGTATACTGCCTTCTGCCCTCCCATTGGCCGACAACAAACGGGCGTCATGGCAGCAGCGGTGGGAATGCAGATCAAAAGCACATGGACCTTCTCTTGCAAACTAGTTAACATCAGTCCACTCCAATTGATTGAATCGAGACCTCCGAACATAGGTGGAACACTGCAGCTGGCAGCTCTGTGCAAGATCCACGCATTCCAAGCCTCCGCAACTTTTGTGCGATTGCGTTGCTGCCAGAGGACTTGCAAAGTGGATTGCAATGGAGGGTAGCTATATCCGAAACACAGAGTGCTTGGATCGTGTGGGAACATGAAGCATTCACCACATTTCTCCTCATACACTGAACGGTACAACTCCTTTCTCAACAATATTCAATATGGCCACCTCATTGCCATGCAACATGGGACGTGAACAAATGCACACGTGCCACCGCTCTGCTTGCGGTAAATTACTGGCAGTCATGCTGTCATGGCTCAGGATGGATCAAAATTGACTTCCTTGGAGTCGTCGAGCAGTTCATGCAACAGGCATAATTGGGTTCACCCCGGGGGCTGTCAACAAAGCTGGCCCGCATGAACGCAACATGTAGGAATGCATACATGCAGACACACTTACGTATGAATCTGGCGCCAGACACATATTCACACGCGCGTCCATCCATGCATGCACCGACCTGTTGGCTTGTCTGGCCACTCTGTGCGATTTTAGCTTGACACGAAGGCAGCTTTCGACCCTGCCGCAAAATCTGCTCTCCGGCTCCTCGCAGCCCTCACTCAGAGACTTCTCCGGCAAGAAATGACCTAGGAAGTCTTTTCCAAAGCTTAATGCAGCCCTTGCAGGAGATCTACCGAGCGTCCCGGGCTTCGGAAGCGGAAACGTTGCGCAAGCTTTGTGCCTGGGCCCCTTTTCGGTCCCCAGCTGCGACCTCTATAGGCTCCAAGGGAAGCCATGACTTCGCAGAAAAAAGGGGCGCGGTAGGCAGCAAAGCCGGCTTTGGCCTGGACCCTAAAGTCTGACGACTCTCAACGGCCAGATGCCCTGAGACCTCCGAGTCCTCTGACTCGAAAAGTCCTCTGCTTCCTTCGATACTCTGACCATCGGAAGCATAAGCGGGGAGGATCTCCAAACAAATGTGGTAGCCAAGGCCAGGCCAAAAAAGTGAAGCGGCTCCGGGTTTCGTGGGAGCTTCGTTCCCGCTGCTTCCTGCAGCTCTCTGCGACAGTGACAGAGGAGACTTGATCACACGCCTACCATATACCTAGCTTCAGTTTACACAATGCTGCTAAGGATGTGTGCACCACGCAAAGCTCTGTGTCTGTGCGTCTGTCCGGCTGTGATGTCTATATGTCTGTATGGCAACAGTGTTCGTTTTTGTTTGATAGTTTGTTTTTGCTGCGGGTGCGGGGCGCCGTTTTGTTTGCGGAGGCTTTTTGCTGCGGGCGCGCGGATTCCACTCACTCACTTGCTGCCCGCCCCGCTGGAGCAGCTAACCACGGCAAAACAAAACACATGGGCTCCATGTCCATATACATGCGCGCGTAGATACGTACATAGGTTCTTTCTGAGACTCAAAGAAGGGACGATGATGCATAGTCTACACTGCGTTCAGAAGTCCTACCCCAACCGCTTGCCTCGTTTACTTGCTCGCTCTCGAGCGGCTCGCCTGATGTTTGAGGCACACACGCAACTGCACACAACAAACGAACCTTGCAAAAAGCAGACAGACGACAAAAGCGATAAAACAAAACAGAACAACTGGAGCGCGCAACAAGTAGGCAAGGATATGCTCTCTTGAGAGGACACGCGCTGCTGTCTGGGCTTGATTCCGATCGACGTCGAGCCGCAAGTCCAGCTTAAATACAGGTATCGTCTGGTGAAGCGCTATAGTAACTTTAGTATAGGGACTTGAACAGTTACAAGAATTGTTCCTGAGGGTTGCTGATTAAGGACATGGCACGGGAAACCCTATCAAATTTCTTATTGGGGCCCTACATTACGTGTGAACGCAGACTTGGTGGCTGGTATACGTGTATCTCTATGCTACATCTTAGCCCTGCGACTCTACATGCGGTCCACATGAAGGAAGTCGCTTGTCTGCACTTCACCGTCTGGGACTAGATTCGCTAGACTCAAGCTTTGGGGGGCAAAGCGTTTCGGTGATCAAGGTTTCAGGTCAAGAGGCTCGGGTGTCACTGTCCTTCACCGCCTTTCAGGCTATGTTCAGAGTCTTCCAGGGAGGGCCAGGGGGGACGCGCACACTCTCAGCATGTTTGTATCGCCTGGCAAGCATCCATGGAGAGACAGGTATGTTGGGATGGAGGCGGACAGATAAGATGTACCTAGATTTTACATAATACATGCAGGGGAATATTACTTGGTCTAAAGTTGTCCCTCACGTATTTCCTGTATGCACATGCATGTAGTCAGATGGATGGACAGATAGAAAGACAGACAGATAGATAGATAGATAGATATAGATAGATAGATATAGATAGATAGATAGATAGATAGATATAGATAGATAGATAGATAGATAGATAAGTAGGTAGATAGATAGATAGATAGATAGACGCACACACACACACCCACACAGGCACACACACACACACACCCACACATACATATTATATATATATATACACATTGCACACACGCGCATCACATGGATAGCTGGGTGACGGGTGATGACAGGGAGCTGCTGGGAACTTGCGAAGCTGAGCACGCATCTAGGCTCTCTCCTGACTGTATGCTCGGGAGAAACTTGCTGAAGCCTTCTGATCGGTTCTGCTCTTGATCGAATTCGTCCACCTGTATTCTTGGACTGGGGCATCCCAAAGCTAACTGGACAAATGCCCGGTGTGCACTGCAAAGAATTTCAAGTACAACCATTCAGTGCATGAGCTTCCCCCCAACCATGTCATGCTTGCTGACAGTGCATGGCACGTAATATCGCTGCTGGTCCATAAACGCTTCCTACCACGGCCCGAAGGGGAAGCTTCCTGATGTCGAGACCAGGCAGGGGCAGCGTATCCTGCGCACTACGAAAGAACTACGTCTGTGCCCGACCCTATGTAGTGTATAGTGACTGTGACCTAAGAGTGTTCCACCAGTCCATGCTTCCCACGATGCTCCCGAAGGTAGAGCAGGATGCACCATGTTTACATTAATGGGGCTTGGAAGGTTCAGGGGCTCGGAGAGGACTGAGGACAAACACCAATTCCTGTCGAACTCTTTCCAGGAATCTACTGACCCTTTCGACGACAATGCGAAGTCTTGCCTTCATGTACATGTCTGAATGCTTAGGACGAGCTTGTATCACAGGGCCTGGCACAGCACTAGTTTGAGAGGTCGAAGACCTCGTGGCCGCTGGAGTGCACGAACATCACGTGCCTCAGGCCTAGGGGCAGGATCGAGGGCTCCGGGCCAAACTCATAGGGTTCCCTAAGGGTCCCCTTAGGGTTCTATATTATACAACCCTTATTAAAGGTACTATCATTAGGGTTCTATAAAGGTTCTCTATAACCGTAAGTGTCTTAGGGGGCCAAACTCCCACCAAACACAAGGGCAACCTAGGCCTGATCGAGCATTGAAGCGCACACCCAGCAGCCACACCCTTGCTGCTGGCTCTGTACGCTCTTTACCTCCCGCCTTCAACCTTTGAGGCTTGATACTCTGAAAACTCGACTTCTTCCGCCCCAACATGAATCACAACAATCACAGTCCTGGCTCAAACGAGATAAGTCGCCAACATGCAGGAGCATCAATAGTTGGTCTCTTTGCGAGCTGCTTGAATATAGACCCTGCCTGTTTTTTCAGCATGACACAACCCCATCCTCCTCCTCCTCCCCCCCTCAGGTTCCAAGATGCACTGAAACCCGAAATCTCAGGCCCCCAAATGCCTCGTAGCACCGGAACCCTCGGCCGCGGGCCTGCAGTGAGAGTGTTGCAGTAGGTCATGAAGGCGCGCGCTTTGTGAGCCTCCGTCCCCCACTGGTCCGGAAGATTCCTCGGGATGTTCGGGCTTCGACGGGGTGAGGTTCCAGGTTTGGGGGTTCTAGCGTCTCAGGGCTTTCGGACTTAACCTTTCGG
Source organism: Symbiodinium necroappetens (assembly GCA_905231915.1). NCBI lineage: Eukaryota > Dinophyceae > Suessiales > Symbiodiniaceae > Symbiodinium > Symbiodinium necroappetens. The sequence goes on along the minus strand of CAJNJA010054541.1, from coordinate 7,969 downwards.
GGTGTAGGGTTTTCAAGGTTTTGGTGGTTTTGGAGTTTTGGGGCTTCGGGGTTTGGGGGTTTCGGGCCGCAGACCCATTGCAAAGCCACCACAATCTTCAGAGCTTGTGTACATGAGCATGACACGCATCTGCTGTCTTGTGCTAGGGGGTTCCTGCATCTTGATAGCTAGATGTCTTGCTTGAGTGATGGGCCCAGGGCCTGTGTTCCTCTGCTTGACTCGCTCGTGCAAGTAGTGTTGCTCTATATTGCTCTGTCCTGTTTAGCCCCTAAACCCTAGACCCTCATCTTGCTCTTGTCGCGATTGCACGTCTGAAGTCTGAATGCAGCAGGGCTCAAGACGACAAGATCTGCTTCACTGGACCGTGAGAGCACTACCTGAGAGGACTCGCGGCGGCCCAAAGGACTTTCTCTGTACATCTCGTTTTTGTCGGAGGGTTACTGGTTTAGGCGGTTTTGAAGATAAATAGGGGCGAAAGGAAGTTAACAATTTTGGGTTTTCAGGACAGGAGTTAGGTGGTAGGATTATAGTTTGGAATTTGCTTCGGGTCTGCAGGCGGAGGGGAATGCCGTCTGAGTACGAACTGAGTGAGCGTTAGTGCATGCAATGACGCCGTAGGCATCGGATGGGTTGACGGCTACTTGTCTCCAGATGAACCTGACAAAGTCTTAAGAACCGCGCATGCGCAAAGCAAGCTCTCTACATCAATTGTAGAATTGTGGGGTGTGCGGACCGTGCCGTAGAAACTTCATGTGCAGTCAGTTCCTGACGCTACCATCTTCTGCGACATGACAAGATTGTGCCTTAGAAGCCCTGTGACAGTAAATTCAGAGGCCGGCGTCTAGGGCCTAGGGCCACCTGTTTTGGGGTGGGGAGACTATGAGGTTGCATTACCCTGACCGAATGGTGGTCTTTGCGCATCATCGTAAGCGAGCGGAGCAATATGATGCAATGGTTCAAGGCTCGATCTCGTGGTGCGAAAGCTTATATCTGTTTACGGTATTCAACATGCAATCCCCTTCCCTCGAAACCCTGCACTGGAAGTCTAGGCCCGTGGTTTTGCACCCGACAAACCGCTGACCCGTCCGCCTGGTTCAGCCTTGCGCACGACTCGAGGTTGGTAAACTCGGGCGCCGGAGGAAGTCGCGCACCTGGGCATCGATGATGACGCTGGGAATCCAGAAAGCTGCTTACTTGACACAAAACAAGTGCCTAAGCAGTGTTACAGCACTGTGGAACTACTGTAGCCAAAAAGAGCCAGTAATACACTACACTTTCGAGGCTTGCAACAGTGAGGTCGCAGGACAGAGCAGGGATGCTGCAGGCTTGCAATACTAGGATTCGATATCTGCTAGGAGTGCAATGGCCACCACTACAGCCGTTTGTACCAATATCGCAATAATTGCGTCGTCTGCTCCTACTTGAAGCCACGGTATGCTATCGATTTTGAGAACCCGCGCACGGATCTCCATCTCCGAAACGATCTGGCTTCAACAAACTGGGCTGCCGACACATCGGGAGAGGTGGCTGGCTCACTCGCGTGTGGCACCGATTTCGCATGACATGCCCTGTCTCCTGGCCAAGAAAAGACAGATCAGAATGATCAGAACGCGAGCCGGACCACTGGCTTGATCTGTCTTCACGACTGGATGGGAATGAGACTTAAAAGTCCGCTGCAAACAGCCCGAAACCGTGCCAGCTAAACCAGAGAACGCCGCACTTCGGCTGTCTAACCTCTACGTACACAAGGCGTTGGATGCTTGTGGCCTCATTAGCACTTCCGGTTGGTTGACTTTCGCCTGCCTTTTTGTTGCTTCTCACTGTGATGATAGTTACGAACACTTGGGGAGAAAAGCCCGCCTTCGTGGAACGGTCGGTGCGGCAGTCGCTGACCATCACGTTTCCAGGCTGGCTGTCTTCTGGATCGCCGCATCTACCTTTGAATCAACATGCACATCCCCTTTGGCAGCATCTTTACTAGAGCACTAAGCCTTGTGCCTGATCCGGAGGCCTTCAGCTTGGAGGTCCGATAACCCGCTACCACCTCCAGCCCTTGCTTGGACATGAACTGAGCCTGTTGACGATGATACGCATGAAAACGCTTACGCAGGCTACATGTACTCCTGCTACTGCGGCCACTGCTGCTACTGCCCCCCTTCCTACAGCGACAGGTGTTGCCACCGTTGTTACGATACGTCTGCTTCTTCTGCAACTGGCACTGCTGCAACAGACCCGACTTGGAGAATCCCGTGCCGAGGAGCTATCCACGCTTCGCGAAGATGTGCTGGAGCAGGGAGGGTCCCGAGGATCGGCACTGACACCTCGGCACAGCAAGTCTGCGCAGAAAAGGCGCTCAGCACTCAACACCGCGGGGGGAACCAGACTCATGAACGTCGCAATGATTCTGGGAGGCTTTGTGCATTAGCTGCGGGTTAGGATCTGCGAGAAGCTGATTGAACTGCATGTACAGAACACCCGCGAAACTGCGTCGCGACTCGTAGGTCAGGACTTTTGGTGTTGCTGACACCTTTTGGGTTTGGGATGGTTCAGGGAGTGCCGACAGGATTTGCGTCAACATCCTGCTAACGGCACAGTGGCAAAGGCTTGCTAGACCAGCGCTGCCGGGACACAGGAGTTCTCGTCCACCACGAACAGGTCGTCGATTTCCAGCGGGATAGACTCTGCCTAAGTGTCAGTGTCAGGGAGATCAAGCGTGGCTTGCCGTCGGTGATCTAGGCGTTGGGACCGGAACGGCCCTGTCTCTAGCGGCAAATGTGGAAGGCACGTTCAAACGGAAGTGCTGTGGGAGATCCCAAACTCGAACTTCGAGGATGCTTAGACGTTGGTTTCCTGCTGAGTCTTCATATCTTTTGCAGGGACTCCCCAAGCCCTGAGCCAAAGCCCGCGTGCAAGGCCAAGCAGCCCTAACGCTCACCAACAAGGGATAAAGTAGGGATCCTTTGTAACTCGAAATAAGGTTTTGGGGGCTTCTTACTAAAATTATAGTATAATATACCCCCAAACCCTATTCTAATTATCGAGGCCCCTATATTACCACGATACCATAAACCCTTCTGTGCCCGGCCCCGAAGAAATTGACCTCCAAGCTGAGGTGCTGCAGCCGGTGCCACGCGGAGGGAGGAGAGGAATTGGTGGCGGCCCTGTCAGCAGAACGGATCGGCAGGGGGGCCTGGAGTCTCACCACCTTATGGTATCCCTCAAAGAACCTATTATAGAACCCTTTATAGAAACCTAATTACAAGGAATGTTTAAGAGAGCCCTGGGTGTAGCATTGGCAAGACGAGTAACATCCGAAGCTCAAGAACAGAAGCAGAGATGATGCATAGCTGCGGGGCTACATCACCGGGTTCCGCTCCGGATTGCGGCGCCCAGACTTCCGACAACCGGACAGCTGAATCGATTCCCCCTTCGGTGATTAATTAACAAATAGAAGGACCCGAATCAGGAACCTAACTTTTTCCAACTCTCAACATGACTAGACTAGACATGACTCACGCAGACAGAGAGGGCACTACCTCCTTAAGGCTTTGGCGTCAGGGTTGGAAGGATTTCAACATACCAAGCTGACCAACCTGACTCGACAAATCCAAATCCCAGCAGCCATCTCTAGAGAAAGGGCTCCCGATGAGACCAAACCCCCCACTCTCCCTCTCTCCTTAAACCCTAGTAAGCCCTAAACTTAAGGCCTTAAACCATAGAACCCTGAAGCCTTAAACCCAAAAAACCCCGCAGCCTCACACCCTAGACCCAAAAAACAAAAACAGGCTCAGTCACCAGACTTCTGAACCCTCGAGCCTCCACGCGCCATGTCCAATCGTAAGTGTAGGGTCTGCCGCAGGTTTTGACGGTTGGTGCTGGGGGTTGGAGGGTGTTTTCGTTGGGTTTAGGGGTTTGGGAGCTTAGGCCTTGAACATGTGCGCTCAGGGTTTGTGTTGAGGATCACCAAAAGTCAACCGGTACTCACCATTCCGATAAAGGCATGCATGTGCCTCCCGATAGACAGTTGACGAGATACAGGACTCTCCCTGGAAGTTTTGACCGTGAGGGTCCAGGTCTTACAATTGCAAATAGGATCCTGCCCCACGCCAGGATTTATCTTGTGTCGGGGGCCTGTCCAGCCGTAGCTACTCCTACATCCCAAGCACCCTAATATCTAAAGCCTAAAATCTAAACCCTAGATGCCCAATGTTCAAGCAAGAGGGCGTTTCCGAGGCCTCAAGATCTGCTTCGGGTTTTTACCAAGGGGATGAAGACTTCAGGGAAGTCCTCCTTTGTCCTCTCTAAGCTTCCAAGATTGGGCCGTTGTGACGTCGAGCTTTCGACTGCGGCTTCGTTATCTTAACTTGAATCTCTATGCTCCAAGAAGCTCAAAGCCTGGGGATAAGTGTAGTGTTATAGAATGTTATAGAGTTGAGCGCCGAATGCAATGTAAGGTTCCTTCGATACCAGTTGAAGTCCATGAGGAACAGCACAGGCGCCTCAATGCTCCTGCCTCCACTTCCTAACGAAATCTACAGGATCGGCCCCTCAAAGTTCTGATACCCAGCCTAAACCCTTAAGCCCGAAACTCTGAAACACCCAAGGGAAAATTTGAAACACCCAAGGGAGGCCGAGCCTTTCGTTTGAAGCCCGGCCCCGCTCCCTGGAAACACATGACATTAAAGAATGAGGACCCTAAACCCCAAACCCCCAAAGCCTAAACCCTAAACCCCTAAACCCTGAAACCCTTAAGCCCTAAACCCTGAAAGAAACCCTAAACCAAAAACATGAGGACCCTAAACCCTAAACCCTACCAAAAAAAAAAACTACAACCAACAAAATGAGGACCCGACTGGATCATCGCATCGTCTGCCAGGATCACCTCGACTTCGACGTCGAACAATCGGCGCTCCCGGAGGGTCCTCTGGCAACTTCTGTTTTTAGGGCTTCAGGGCGTTAGGGCTTTAGGGGTTTAGGGCTTTAGGGGTTTAGGGTTTTTGGGCTTTAGGGCTTTAGGGTTTAGGGCTTTAGGGCTTTAGGGTTTTAGGGCTTTGGGGTTTAGGGCGTTTAGGGTTTAGGGTTTTAGGGTTCAGGGTTCACGGTTTAGGGTTTTAGGGTTTAGGGCTTCTTGACTCAGGGTCCAAACCCCAAGTGCCCCAAGCACGCCCAAAACAGCACCCCCTGAAACTGCCCCGAAGTTTCATGCTGGGCCCTCAACTTAGAAGGAAAGAGGGCTTCCAGGTACACATCTTATAGCAAGACATCGGCACTCTGAAGGATAAAGCCATTACCAAGATTCCTCCGACCCCTACATGGGACTTTCTCAAAATTAGGGTACCTTATTTTGGGGTCCCTAAAAATAAGGGTCCTGCTATTAGGGTCTAGGGTTTAGGGTATAAGGGTCCTACTATTTAGGGTACTATATTAGGGTCCCCTATCTTCGGAAAGCCCCACATGTTTGCAGGCAAGCGTCCTGGAGAGGAACTCCCCGGCAGCCTTCGCTTTCTCCTGCCAAGGCACCGAAGTTAGGGTTTAGGGTTTAGGGCTTTAGGGTTTAGGGTTTAGGGTATGAGAACCAGTGCCCAACATACAGGGGCCTTCTTAGTATGTATAAAAGCGATCCGTTAAGTGGCTCACTTCCCTTAAAGGCTTCCTCATAGGATTACTGTAAGCGTCTAGTCCGGATAGCTAGAATGGGGTTTGGGGGTATATTCAAACATAAGAATGATAAAGGAATCTCAAAGGAAGAGTATTACGTAGTCGTATTCAGGCTTCCATATTAACAGGCTGCTATCGGAAACTCCCCAGATGCCGTCGCAAAGAATGAGTACCAGGGCATCTTGACAAGCAACAGCAAGATGAACACATGCAGCCACACAATACGGCCGTAGGACATGAACGCATGAAGACACGGGCCGCATGTTCAATAGCATTCATGCGACCAGTCACATGGAAATGTGGGGATGCAAGACTGAAACCAAATTCAATCTCACCGGAATACCACCAAAAAAGAGTCTCCCCGACTTATGCTGCACAGTGGTAGACGCTACTTTTGTTGAGGACGGCCTCTGACACATCCTCGGCCAGCGTAAATACACGGATTTGGCTCTGTCTCCAGTTGCGATGCCTTGGGGTGAGCTCAGGCTGGCGGGGTTGTGGGCTAGGGCTTCGGGTTGCGGCTTAGTGTGGGACTCCAAACTCGTCTCAGGGCCCAATGTCTGGCAGGGGGTACCTATGGCCACTTTGGCCTAGCAACAAAAGAACCGTGGGGATGCACAGCCGTGCCCTGCTGAGTTCATGGTTGCTACATGGTTGCTACTTGTGGCACTGCCGACGCTGCTAGCACATGCATGTCAGCAAGATAACTGCTAATGCTTTGACTTGCTGTGGCCTTACATGTTTTTTTGCTGTGCGGTCAGAGTCAAGGTGCCGTGGCATACCAGGGTTCAGGCAGCGGAGAATGGTGGAGAATGCAAGATGTGCTGTTACAGTCTTCAAGGGCTCGGTTTAATGATCTAAAGGCAACCCGGCATGAAAAAGCGCCTACTGTAGCAAGTCATTCTGGCTATGCGCACCCGGAACGAAGTGAGTCGCGACGCTTGACATTGGGTCAGATGCCGGTCACCCTGCATCCATGGTACTGCGTTAGGAGCCAGGAGAGGAGGATCAGGAAGCCACCATCGTGGATCATCCACCACACGTCGATAGTGCTGCGTGGGCCTGGAGTTCGGCAGCAATCTGAATCCGAGGCCGATCTCCCACTGAGTCGCAAAGTCGGCTTGGCGACAAAACTAAGACCGGGATGCCTCTCTGACTGACTTCGTCTGTTCAACGGCTCAGGCTGACGTGCTCGTCGCCCACTCAACAAACATTAGCGTCGTGACTACTGATGAATTACCCCGACTTGGCATTGGCTGCTCCGACATTGCTGTCCTGCCTTTGACTTCCTCCAGGGGCATGTCCTTCAAGCCCTTGACCGCAATGACAGCCTGTTCGCATCGTCTCGTCGAGGAACAAAAAACCCTAAACTCTAGACCTAAGCCTTGCACCCTAAGCGCTAAGCCTTCTGCCCTGCAAAATGTCGGAAGGTCACGGCATGTTCTGGGGCGTGCTGAATGCGCGCTGAGCTCTCGGACATGCCACGCCAATGGCTGCAATGCTCTAACATGTGCAACCGCACTCACAAGCGATGTCACGTCGCCTTTTGCGCCTACGCGCTGTCCACGCCTTGTCCGCGGAGTACGCGTGGCTGAGGATTTCTACCTAATGACAATGAAGCCATTGAAAGGAGAGCTTCTTAGGATTCCATGATCTGTGGATCCGTTCGGAAAGCAGATACGTGATACGAGGAAGAGCAGGAGGAAGCTGGCGCAGTTCTGCAAAAGAGGGGAAGACTTCTTGCGTGCGAGGAGAACCGATTACACAGTCAGATGCGTGCTGCTCCCAAACGATGGCAAGATCTGCTCCACGAGAACCATGTATAACCATGTCATGCAAATGCGATTTCTTTCTCGTTGTGCTAGAACCTCACTTTCTTATCTGGCTCCATGCTTGTACTCGAACGAGTCTAAACACCTACTTTACTTCTTCGACTGCTGTTGCAGGTGAGGATGCTTCGCGCTGTTTGAAGACGCAGGCCCACTTCTGCACGGTCGCTCCGTCTACTTCTGAACGAGGTCCAAGTTGTGCGTGTAAGTGGGGACGCCGGCATCAACATCCAAATACCTTGAAACCCTCTCACCCCACAACCTGAAATTTCACCTCCATGCATACAAAACCTATTTTATACAGCCCCACAAGCTGTCACTAGCTCTGGAGCCTTCTGCGTCCTGCTTGCCCTGATAGCGTACTATACTATACTATACCATACTATACTATACTAGTCTGCACTATACTGTACTATACTTTACTATACTATACTATGCTTTACTATACTCTACTATACTATGCTTTACTATACTCTACTATA